>JARYGA010009887.1:0-28494 GCA_030545235.1 Helianthus tuberosus | reverse complement strand
AAGAAGATTGTAGAACAGAAACAAAAAGTTAAAAATTTGAAAAATATTAAAAAAAACAAAAATAAAAGCTCATCAGTTCAATCATCCAATCGTTATAAAAAATCACAAAAATTTGAAAATAAAAACTCACAAAATGTTGGTAATAAGTGGTGCAGGTTTGACCACAGTGCTCAAAAGCCGAATTCAGCATACAAGAGGAGAGAAGATTACCACAAAGCCAAACAGTGCTATGATCTGAAGGTTTGGACTGAAGGTGGTAATTGGTACGATAACATAGTGTGCTACACTTGTGGTGTGAGAGGACACATTGCTGTTAACTGCCAAAGTTGGAGATTTGAAACGAGAAGATGTTTTGAATGCAATATTAAAGGTCACATTGCCAGAGATTGCCCAAGGAGATTAATGGGAAGATCGAGGGTTGAATCTCAGAGAACAGTAAAGAAATCAGTCAATGTCAAGCCCAAAGAACAGAAGGTTCTAGAACAGAAAGTGAAGCTTTCGCAGGGGCAAAAAGACAGACTAAGGAAAAAGAGGAAGAAAGCACGAGAGTATTTGGAAAGGATTTTGTCTTCGGGTAAACCTGTTGGTTCAAATAAAAGTTCTGATGGATCGCTTCACTCGACAACGGAGTCAAGTAAAACGAATTCTTCAGATACAAATCTGAGGACAAAAGGGAAAGAAATAGAGAAGATAAAAATTGGCAATGAATCTGTTTCCCTGGAAACAAAGGAGCCACGTGTTGGTGATGAATCTGGTTCCACAAAATCAGAGGAGCCACAGGTTGAGGTAAAAAAGGAAGAGACAGTTCCGTTAATGAATGATGAGAATTTTCCACCATTACGGGCTGCAAACCTAAAATCAAAAGGTATTGATGCTGGAAAAATGTTTAATAGCAATGTTAAACATATTTTTAGTAAGATGGCTGATGGAAAGGTAAAAGGAGTGTAACACCTGTGCCTTCACGGCCATCAAACAAATACCAAATCAATGAAATATTAAAATTCATACTTGGGATTTGTAAAGATATGTGTATCGTTTGCACATATCATTTCTCGCTCAATTTCAAACTCTAAATCGCTTTCTGGAAGGTTATACGCGCACTGATGCGTAAATATAACCAGTTTAATGCAACGAACACTCCGGAATAGTGAAATAGGCTTAACATACCTTAAATAACCTTTACATAACTTAGAAATAAGTTTTGGAAGGTTTGGTGTGGTGAAATCAAGTTAAATCGTTTACAGGGACTAAATTTGACAAACTGCGAAAGTATGCCAATTTGAACTGTAACAGACCTTCCGGAACATGACCATAAGTTAAACATACCATAAATATCCTTTACATAGCTTAGAAATAGGCTTTGAGGGGTTCGGTGTGCTAAAATAAACTTTTGGGTCATTCAGGGACTAAAAGTGTCAAAAAGTGCACAAGTTTGCATTTTCGCGCATAACTTACGTTCTGAATACATCCGGACATCCAAAAATTTATATAAGCATGACTATATTATATTTTAGTGTTCGCCATAAGAAAAATCCATTCGTCACGTCATTTGGATCGTTTTTCGCGCTTATACGCATTCCGTCGTAATTAAGCGAACATCGCGTTAGTACGGCTAAACGAACCGACATCCGAGATATTCTTGAGCACAATTTAAGTTCCCTATACTTTAACTTCATTTTAGAGCTTTGAAATGGGGTTAACGGGGCTTAAACGTGTTAAAAATGCATCGAAAACCAAGTTTAGGGGCTGCAGGGACCAAAACTGTAAATCTGCCAAAGTTGTTACCTTACGGACCTCAACATTGGCAGCTTTGAGGTCCGTAAAGCAGTCTGCAGACCAGATTCAATGTTTTAACAGCCTGTTTGCAGCTGATTAACCACACCCACACATTCCCAATTGTCTAGTCATCTGATAAGGATCACATTTTAGTCACCATAAGGTTCCGACAAGTGTACGGGTTGGATTCATGGCACGTTTTCCATGAAACGATCCTAACGGTTCGGGTATTCCTATAAATACCCAACCCACTTAACCTCATTTCTCACAAGAATCTGGATTTGAGAGCTCTAAGTTGAAACCATTGTTTCATACCTGAGTTCTTGGATCGAGATTAGCATTCGGGGACCCTTCGTAAGTATTCTTTCGTTCTTTTCTTTATTTTATTGCTTTTAGAGTCAGAAAGTCAAACTTTGTTTGACTTTCAGCGTTGACCAGCTTATGGTCAATGCGAAGTTCGTAGGAACTTCGCAACGTGATTGTAATCACGTTGGTCATAGTCCCTTGGGACTATGCCCACTGATTACCACGTTGTCTAGGGTCGTAGGGTAGGCGATCTAATAAATCGCCTATACCTTCGAACTCGACCCATTTGGTCGATCATTAGGATCAGACCAAATACATTAGGTGACCATAGTGGGTAGGGAATAACCTTCCGAGGTTATACCCTATGGTCACATCGTTTGAGTAGTTGTATGATAGGTAGTTTATATGCCTTAGGTAAATTACCAGAATACCCTTTTCATGTATAATTGGTAATTAAGCATATGTAACCTAAACTTTTGTCACATAACTGATTATGTAACATGTTTAGGCATATAACACTTGTCATAGGACTAGTTAGGCGATCCGAACGCGTTTCACGCGAACGACGCGTTAAAGTAGCATAAGCTACCTAAACGGGTCGTAATGGGTCGTAGGCAGTTATGTTAGGTTTCGTTTAGTATGTAGGCTTTGTTAAACCATATCATACGAGTCTCTACACTCGTTTGGTTTACAAACCCTAATGCTACCCAATCTTCCGATCTAGGTCCGGTTAATTAACATAGTTACCTATATTAGGTGCCGTTTGATATCCGCGATCTCTAGCATTGTTTGGTTGTTACTCAAGGACTTCTGAGCAATCTCAAGTGAGTACATAGACCCCTCTCTTACTGTTTTCCAAACTGTTTTGGGGTGAAACACATGTGCCTACTTGTTACTTTCATGCTTTCTTGTTTTCACATCATATACCGACTATGTTTGTTAGTACATTATAGTACATGATTTCATTACTTTTCTGCTATGTATGTTGACTGATAACATGCTAAGCACATTGATTTACATGACTTTTCTACTTTGTATGTTAACTTAGCATACTTAGTACATCATTTTACATTGCATCTCTGTTGCATATGTTCCAGTAACATATGGACACATTGTTTTACAGCTCTACCTTGTATGTTTACTCTAGCATACTAGGTACATTATCTTCATCTCATGCTTACATTTTGGTATGACATTTGGTTTGTTTAACGGGTCTATATAACATTCATTAACACCGATCATGCCGCTCGGTAGTAGGTAGTGGTACCATAGGACTTGACAAATCCCGTTCCGGACATCCCAGGGAAAGGGGATGAAAGGAATGACCGAATCCGAATACATATTCTTTTGATAACTCACTTTTACATAGTTATCCGGCTGTCTCAAGGCTTGAATGTTTGCGTTTAACATACTGCGTAAGTGTTTGTATCGGTAAAGCATGCATTATTCTACAAAACATAACTTTGATTTAAACCAAGTTTTACTTCAATACTTTGTTTTGTACATTTTTACTTATGGTTTAAGTAGTCTTAATTTTTACTTACCATACATATCATTTTGGTTATACATTACTTGACTACTTTTAGATTATAAACATTTGACATGGATATTTGACATAGACATTTTGACATGATTTACATCTTGACATGAACATTTTACATTGTTTGGTTTGGTTTGATTAAGTGATTAAGTAACGATGCGTGTGTAATATGATACAAGCATGGTGGATACGCCGCTGGTACTTCCTATATATAAGTGTTTGTATGGTATTACATGTCGTAACGTTGTTTGAATCATTTCAGTTTGAGACATAGAACATTTTCATACAAATAACATACTTTTCACAAGACATTGATTTATAAACAACTTATCTTATTCAAACACATTTTACTTGGTTATTCATTTAACCTTACATTTATTTATACTTATCATCTGATCTTATCGTTTTTCAAATGATTTAAAAGACAAAGCAAATAACAAGGTTCATGACTAAACATTTTCTCAAACATAAGTCATGAATCTTATTTTCACAAAACCTATGTATCTCACAGGCATTTTTATGCTGACGTACCTATTTTCACATGTGTTTTTCAGGAGCTGTTGCATAAGATGATCAAGATACATATAGACAGACTTGGGCTTTAGTGACAATAAAAGATGCAAGACTAGTTAATTATGTTGTATATCCTTGTTTGATTAAGACATTGTAACACTTTTTATCAATAAAACGAAACTTAAATTTCCATGGTTGTGAAACATTAATTCTGTTACAACACTCCCCGATGTTTCCGCCACGTTTTGTATGTTCTACGTGGTCGGGGTGTGACAAGGAGTAAAAGAATTTTATGAAGCAAAAAGGAATGATCAAACTCCGAGTAAAACTGAAAAGGTCACACCCAAGACTAGTCAGGCTTGGGTACATAAATCTGTTGGTTGGATTTCTGACTTGCCGGAGCTTCCAGGTTGGTAAGTGTGAAGCAGGTATCGGCATATTTCTTGAGAAATTCACAGGATGGTAACTGTGATATTTCGTCTTACAAGTGGTTAATCAAGGACATTAAGTTGTACTTGATTTTCTACAAGTGATAGTGGTGTTTGACCTAATAATGTTAAATTTTCAAAATGGTTAAAAGAGAACAAGGTGATGTGATGACCCCGAACCCACAAGTGATGGGTAAACAATCTAATTTTTCCGGAAAAACCATTCTGATTAAAACAAACTTAAGTGTTTTGAAATCATTATGGGAAAATAGTTTGTTGTAAGGGGGAGTTCTGATTGAATATGCCGAAACCCTCACGGCGGAACAAACATGATTACTTTCACAAGATTGAAAAACGGTTTTCAAACTGTCGAAAATCAATGGGTTGTAAATCATGGGGGTAATTGTTGGTACTTTATATTAGATTTTCTGCAAAACAGAGCACAGTAAGCAGAAAATGGATGGCGAGACAATGCTATCAGTATTGGTTGTCAAATTTTCTTTAAATGATTTTGCATTTTAGGGGGAGAAAAATTGTCAGAAAATTCAAAAACATTAGAAAATTTGAAAAAGCCAAAAACATGATAAAATTCAAAAATTGAGTTTTTGCGTA
The DNA here is from genome assembly GCA_030545235.1 of Helianthus tuberosus. Classification (NCBI taxonomy): domain Eukaryota; kingdom Viridiplantae; phylum Streptophyta; class Magnoliopsida; order Asterales; family Asteraceae; genus Helianthus; species Helianthus tuberosus. Next base: position 23,319 of record JARYGA010009887.1, on the reverse strand, counting down.
AAAAGAGGAAATGATAGTACATCAGTAGACAGTTACAGTATGCTAAAGAAATGTAATGATTATATAGCGTTAAACAGTCTCACTGATGATATGCCGATAGGTTTTTATACATTTTGTAAACTTTTTCGGGATATAAACTTAAATTCAAACTTGCTTATTTCGTGGGGAACACTACTTGGATATATAGGTAACCCCTGAAATCTCGTTTGAAGGACCCCTCTTTCTGAGATACTAGGTCTTTATGCTTAGTGATATCTGGGGTATTATCCCGGGACTTCTGATTTTGCGGAAGCAATGGCCTAGTCCCCGGAGAATACTTTCTGCATTGCTTGAAATATAACGCCGCCCTCAGCAAATTGATGAAACAATAAAAGATCCTCTAAAGGGGACACACCAAAAGATCCTCTAAAGGGGACACACCAAAAGTCGAGCCGTCATCTCTCTGCTGAACGGAAGTTCTGACCTGAGCTCTCACGGTTTCGTACTATAATTTATTCCCCTTACAGATATCATCAAGGTATACTCACTTGTAAGACTGAATATTGGGATCTGGATACGGGAGTATATTCAAGAGGTGGGACACATGAATGAGTTTAAGTTCTTAATACATCTAATTCGTATCCTGAATCAGTTGAACTTTGTGTGAAAATTTAAGTGGATCAGTATATCGACAATCTAAGTGAATTGTTTAATTCTTAATGTGTAACTAAGCTCAACGGTACTTGTGTCTTGTCAAAAACTGATATGATCCTCTAACGCAAACTCAAACAAAAATAGTGTTTGTGAATATGTTTGTACATATTTCGTTATTGCTTTATATTTTCAGAAAATACAAAAAGATTTTTTATTCTGCTTTATTTTCGACAACCGATGTTTGAGATGCTAAGTGTCAAAATCTAAGTAAGCTGATTGTGTTTCTGAAAAATAAAACAAGTTCATTAATTTGAAACTTGAATTAAAAATCAAAAATAAAAAACAGTTTGTGATATCTCCAAGGTCATTAGTTTGGACTTGGATGATTAACTGTGAGGGATTTTGGATACTTAACACTGCCAAATCTGTAAAGATTGTTGATTGGAGGAGTGTTTTTTAGAAAATTGAATTGCTAGGTTACTGTTACTTGAAGTCTAAAATGTTGTTACTTATGAATGTATGAGTGATTGCAGGTAAGAGTCCAGACTACGATCCCAGAAGCTGAGTCTAAGGGGGAGTCTGAAGACAAGCTCAAAGCAAGGGGGAGTTTGTAAACTGAAAAGCAAGGTGACGATTCCTAAAAGCATGGAAGCTTGATGAAAGGGGGAGCCTGAAGAAAGAGAGAGCCAGAGATAGATCCTGGTACAACATTCGAAGATAGAAGCTGATCCAAGAAGATAAAGATTGATAGGATGCTTGCATTATTAGACAAATTGGAAAGAGACAAAGACTAAAGACTCGACGCCGAAGACTTCGTCAACATCCAAGGGGGAGTCTGTTGGTGCATCATATGTCTGTTAACTACGTCTTAATCGAGTCTTATGTCTAGATAGGTTAATCGAGTGCACAACAGTGATTGAATTAGGGTTTGAATATGTTTCAGGAGGTAATTCCGTTTGAAAATGGTTGTCCGTTTGAACATGGTTGTGTCACCCTCAAACGGATCACCTACATCTATATATAGGGTTGTGCTAGATTCATTTGAAACGGATCTGATTGTATGTGAGCTGAGGTGCTGCCGGATTCTTATCAAGATTTGAATGTAATAGCTCTACAAATCAGTAATATAAGAAGATTAAAAGGAACAAGTTGTTGTGACGTTGTTTACTTTGATTCCGCCTCTGTAAATGACGATGAATTGCCTTTACTGACTATTTAGGGTCACGGAACCGATCCAACAGGTGGTTTGTTAATACGAGTTGAACGATGGACGAGTTACGAAGGTTTGAATGTATTCCACGAGACGACCAAAAGTAGTTTTCACAATTAAAATGAGAACGATTGAATGATTTTGAACGATTGAAACGAATGAACGATTAGAACGATTTGAACAAGTTAAACGAATTGAACGAACGATTGGTTTTTTTATTAGTGTTTAGATAATGGGACGGGTGTAATGTAATAAAAGCATGGTAGATACGCCGCTGGTACTTCTTATATATAAGTGCTTTTATCATATTACATACCGTGGCATTATTTAGTTCACTTGGGCAAACGATTTGAAACGATGTCACATAAACGATGTTTACTAAACGATATAAACCATACGAGTTTTATTACGAGAACGATTTACGATTGGGTTTACATAAACAAATGTTTTGGGTTAAGATTCATGGCTTCGAGATTTTATAAACTATAACCAATCTGTTTTGACTTGGTTATTCATTTTATAATACAATCATTTTACAAAACAAATTTTCTAATATCGATTAGGAAAGTTGTACGAGTTATTTCAACGTGTAAACGAGCCATGAATCTGACACTCACACAAAACCTCTGTGCTCGCTGCATTTCTTTGCTGACTTTATTTTTACATATGTTTCAGGTGGTGATTGATGATGATGTTTGTGACTAGGATGCATGCTCACTTAGGACTGGACGAGGCCTTAGTGATTTAATAACAATGATAGACTATGTTTGACTTGTTTGTTTAACTTTAAAACAATGTTAATGTTTAATATTTAATAAAACGAAACTTTTGAATCCATGGTTGTGAAACAATAATTCTGTCGCTCCACTCCCCGACGTTTCCACCGCGGTTTCGTTGTTTTAACGCGGTCGGGGTGTGGCAAAAGATCTCTAGGGGGTCTTGAATGGTAGGGACCACCCCTAGGTCAGCAATGAATTTCTTTAACCATGCAGCTTCTTGCGATGCCAATGAAGCGGTGATGTATTCTGATTCTGTAGTGGACAATGCTACCACATCTTGATTCGAACTCTTCCAAGAGACATCTGCTCCAATCAAAATGAAGACATACCCCGATTGTGATCGAGAATCATTTCGATCAGTTTGGAAACTCGCATCCGTGTAACCCTTTACAATGAGTTCCTCTTCACCAGATCCATATATTAGAAACATATCCTTAGTCTTTCTAAGGTATTTCAATATGCTTTTAACAGCCATCCAATGACTGTTACCTGGATTTTGCTGGTATCTACTCGTCATGCTTAAAGCGCGTGACACATCCGGTCTAGTGTATATCATTGCATATATGATGGATCCTATAGCAGACGCATATGGGATTCCTTTCATTCTTTCTTACTCATCCTTTAAGCTTGGACATTGAGACGCATTCAATATTGTCCCCTTTTGAATAGGTACCAAACCTTTCTTAGAGTTCTCCATCTTGAACCTTTTCAAGACTTTGTCAATGTATGCACTTTGGTTTAAACCTATCAAGCGCCTTGATCTGTCACACCCCTTTCTGCGGCGGAAGCAAGAGGTGTGATCATGAAAGGTTTTCATTGCATACGATTGGTAAACATACTACATTCTCATAAAAATAAACTTCAAACGCCATGCATTACATAACCGAAATCATAGTTTTAGTGTTTACATCACAAGACAACATTTTGTCTGAAAAGTTACAACTTTATTCAACGATAAACATAAACGACATCCACGAGCATGAGTAAGACCGCACGCACATCCACTCTAGTTACCTGAAATACATGTGAGTTTTTGGAAAAAAACGTCAACATAATGTTGGTGTGAATTCATGCGGTTTTTGTAAAGAACGTTGGTATACTTTGTATGAAAACATGGTATGTATCTCATATAAATCAAGTATTTCTGTATCTCATGTAAGTCAAGTATATCTGTATCTTGTACAACTCAAGAATTCTTGTATAAATCAAGTAATCATGTATTTATTAAGGTTGTTAATGGGTTGCAAAGCCATTAACATGTGACACGACATAGGAAGCAACCAAACCATAGGCATTTTTCTAGTTGGCATATTCTGAGACACAAAAGCACTGCTTGGTACTCGTTCTCACCAAGAGTGTGGCTGTCCGACACCCGTTAGATCTAACCTTTTGTTCTGCGGTCTAGGTATATTGTTGATTAATGGTGCTTATGGTACCCTATTCGTGACACGATTTCTCGTATGATTTCTCGTATCATTTCTCATAACGCATCATATTTGGTACTCGTTCTCACCAAGAGTGTGGTTGCCCGACACCCGTTAGATCTAACCTTTTGTTCTGCGGTCTAGGTATATTGTTGATTAATGGTGCTTATGGTACCCTATTCGTGACACGATTTCTCGTATCATTTCTCGTATCATTTCTCAAAACGCATCATACTTGGTACTCGTTCTCACCAAGAGTGTGGCTGCCCGACACCCGTTAGATCTAACCTTTTGTTCTGCGGTCTAGGTATATTGTTGATTAATGGTGCTTATCGTACCCTATTCGTGACACGATTTCTCGTATCATTTCTCGTATCATTTCTCAAAACGCATCATACTTGGTACTCGTTCTCACCAAGAGTGCTTCTTGTTCTTGTATCATACCATTTATAAACATCGTAATATTTGTAACATGTATTTCACCCCCGAAGTTATAAAACTGAAAACAGTTAAAAGAAAAGGGGGAGCATGAACTCACAACTTTGCGTTCCTTGCGTCGTAAACTTCACCGGATTGCTTAATTAACGTCGTGACCTATACGTGTTTTCTTAACGTTAGTCACTAGACTTGTATCGTACAAGTACAAGTCACTGTCTTTTGTGTACGTATTCTTGTGTTAAAAATAATTTATATTTTTAACTAAGTGTCTTACTTATATTATTTTCTCAAAAATAAATATAAGTTTCTTGTATTTTTGCACCCGAATTATGTCTCTTGTATGTTCTATGTGTATTTTGTGTTTTTACTTCTTAAGTGTATTTAGTGTATTTTCAAGCCCTAATACACTATCACGTATAATATGTCACACCCTGGCTTTGCGGAAGCGTGGGTTTATATAGTGTGACTTCTTAATACCATAGCTTAATCACAACAAAGCTATATGAAAATAAAACCATGAAGATCATCCGTTGATTTAAGTTCGAAAAGTAAGTTACGACAACATTGTTTAAAGTTGACACATGCAACGAGTTACAACCCAACAAAATAAATACATTGTTCATACGGCATAACCACAATCATAAAATAAACACCGTTTAAGACTTGCGACTCGTCCAGGTAAAAGTCACAATCCCTAAACGTGGATGACCTCATAACTCTTACGCAGCGTGAAAACGTAGCATACTTCGCCAGATCCCTAATTCCCTGAAATACATGTAAGTTGAAAAATCAACATAAAGTTGAGCGAGTTCATGTGAAAGTGAGTATGTAAAACCTTTGTAAGTATAAAATCCCTGGTATGTAGCAAATAAGGAAATAAAGAGATCACCAATGGTTTGCAAGGCCATTGAAATGTGTGAAGTGCCGTAGGAAGACTCAAACCTAGCAGATTTTTGCGTCGGGTACCAAGTTACCCCGAGGTCCGTACTGTTGGGCCTGGGGCTGGGCTCGCTACACCCAGATAGATCTACCGCTAAAGACCCTCGGTCCTACAATGAGGATTAATGGCCTCCAGTTCCCGCCTACCCACTCACATGATCTAAGTTGTAACCCTCCTTACGCTAACCATACCATGTAAGTAAAAGTTTGTAATCATAGTAACATGTATTTCACCCCCGCAGTTTAAAACTGAAAACAGTTAAGAGAAAAGGGGGAGCATGAACTCACAGAAGTGTGTCTCGAAATAGTCCGTCCCAAAATAACCTGCTGCGCGACGACCTACACGTACTAACTTCTATTAGACGGACGACCGTGCCTTGGTTTAAGGTTTAACGTTTTTGGGAAATAGTTAGGCAACTATTTCGTATTTACACTTCTTAATTATTTAATAATTATATTCCTTCCCAAGGATGGGGGTTTTTAATACATGTGCGTTTTTGTAATTCCAAAAATATATTATTAAGTCTCACTTAATAAAATATATTTTTATTTATTTGTCTAAAATATTCTATCTCCAAAATATACATATTTTTCCCAAAAATATTATATTTTACTTTATACAATTTCCAAAATAATACTTTGTCAAAATACACATTTAAGAGTATTTTTTCCGAAAATACATAAGTTACATTTAAAGTTCGGGTGGTAATAATAATACCGGTGTAACTTGAATATTTATTTGTGATAGCGTTGGCATTATTTTGGAGTCGTGCTTTCACAATGTATTCCAGTTATATTATTTTTACTCTAAAAATAATATACATATAGTTCACAAAATAATCATAAAATCACACAAGCGTTTTATTATGAAATATATATTCTCGATATATATTTAACAAGTTTCCTTTACGAAAATCCACCTCCGAATACTTGGTTATTTTATAACAAAAATCATGGCGAAGTTTGTTTGGAAAACAAGTCAAAAATATATTTATAACACTTGTCACAAAAATATTTCTAAGTGTTATTTTCTGGAAAAATTTCGCCAGAGTTTCCTTTGTAACTGGAGGTGGCCACACTTACTAGCGTATCATTTTCTTTTCGAAAATCATTCAAATCAACCAACAATTTACTAAACAATGTTACACTAGTCAAGTGCCAAAAACAATGCATTTTTCATGACAACATAAACTTGGCGTTTCATAAAAATGCGTAGTAATTTAGTGGTGTGTTTAGTGGGTTTAGTCACCCTCCAAAATGTGTTTATTTTCGTAAGAATTTCGTTCTCGGGATTTTTAGAGGTTCACAACTTGTGAACTTATTTTACAAAAATATCCATTTACAACTTTTTCATGTCTTACAAGTTTACATATACTCATTTCTTCTAAAAATAGTGTAAAAATCATGACTTTTCAAAAACCCATCTTTTAACTTGGTTTGTCTAGAAAAATCATTTGTAAATGTCGGGTCCATAAGACCATCTACTCACTTAGTTCACTTATTTATTTATTTATTTATTTTATTTTTATCAAGATACCACTTTGTTACCAAGTTTATGTGAAACATGGAGGTTATTCTTTTATGTAAAACATTTATCACCTCCTAACTTGTTAACATAAGTTTTTAATCTTATTTTAACAAGTTTAACTATGATGTTCAACATCATCTTACTAACAATCAACAAATAAACAACAACATCATCAAAACAACTTTATTTTATCAAGAGTTCTTCTTATTTCATCTTCATATTAGTTTTATGTGTAAGACTTTGTTTATGATCCTTTTAGTGTTCATGTGGTTACATCACAACATAACTATTAACCACTAAAAATATAAAATAAAAGATGATCCAAGAGACTTACTACTAGCTTTGAAGCTAGGGAAGAAACTAGACGAAAAATGGGTGGTTAAAGACAAACGAGAGAGGTCCTTGACAAACCGTGAGCTCCACACTCCGTGATTCGCCTTGTTACACCTTGTAAGAGTCTTGGAATACTTGTATCAAAATCAAAATAAATGATGGGGGTGGCAAGTGGTTCGGCCGTAGCCTTGCAAGAGAGGAAGGAGTTTGTTTTGTGAGTGGGGATTAGTGGGAATGATGGTGGTTATTTGTAGATCAAGTTCTTTATCCATTGGATAACATGTCCATATAAGTACAAACACTATCTTTCATAATCTTCATATAGATTGCATGGGGAATACACAAAGTTCAAATAATATCTTGTGGGGGTCTTGCCAGCCGAAAATTCAGCCAAAGAAAGGGGGTTTAGTGTAAGTTTTAGGTGGGTATTTGGTGACTAGAAGGGTGTCATGTGCAAGTATGGATGGTGGGTGCAAGTAAAGTCAACATGTTCACATTTCCTAGGTAATACATAGGGATTTGTACATGGGAATCGTGAGTTGAGAAGGGGGAAGCATATGTGCCGCCATTTTCATGGGAGGGGGCTTATAGTTTGATTTCAACCAAATAGTTAGTGTCTAATTATGTTAGTTGGGAACTTAAATAAGTTATTAGTGTGTTATGAAATATAACGGGTGTTCAGGGACCCTAACTAGCTCAGAAAAGTGTAAATAATATCATTGACAATATTTTTATGTTCCGGGTAAAGTCCGGTTGTTCGGTTGGATATTAATCCGTTAAAGTGCTAATTAAGCATTTAAAGTGTCGTTAATATTAGTTTTAGTGACACAATGAATTCCCGACACTTTGGAAAGTGTCTAGTATTATTTTCCCATGTTTTTGCACTTTACTAGTCAACTTAAATGCTGAATTTTTGCAATAAAGTGCAGGATTTTGTAGTTAAAGCATGTTTTAGGCACATCCGGTCACTATAACTATCACCTAGTGACGCAGTTTTACAATCCTCACCTCCCTACACTCCCTACTGGTGTAGTAATCTATTCCCGGCTCATACTGGCCTCAGAGACAATATCTGTCTAGTGCTGGCAATGTCAGCACGTGTACTGGGTTATCCGTATAGTGTGCTCACCGTGCTTTTGTGCATCAAGGTTGTCACTGATGTTTATGTGTAAATAATAGAGTGACAGTAATAAAGTATGATGCATGAATATGTATGCATCAGAAATCAAGAAGCAGTTTAACCACATTCGTAAGCAAGCACAGTAATTAAGCATTAATTAAATATTAATTAATTCGTACGGATACCTGGTTTGGTGAGGGTTGTCACATAATACATACTACATACACTTAGCACACAATTCGGTGATCAATAAATACATATATTTTCTCCAAAAATATACATACTTAATATCAATTTTATTCTTGAAGAAATCATCATTTCTTTACTTGAAGTTTACAAAAATTAGGGAAACCTTGGTAAATGTTTTTAGATACATTTTTAGGAAATAAGTTTCTCGAAAACTTATATTTTTCTAAGTGTCAAAATTTATAGAAATTCCGACAGAGTTTCCCCTAAAAATGGAGGTTTCCCATGTCTTCTAAACATGTGTTTATTTTCTTTTAAATCATCAACAAGCATCAACAACTCATTCAAGTCTTATTACAAGCCAAAATCATGTAAATCACGCTATATCATGGACTTGTCATGTCCCGAAAACGCGTAGTAACTTGGTAAAGCTTTTAGTGAACTTAGTTACCTTCCGAATCGTATTTATTTCTTTAAAAATCATTCTCATAAAATAATTTAGTGTTTACAACTTGTAAATAATTTTTACAAAAACTATCCCCTTCGAACTCTTCTTGTAAATAAAATATTCTCATACTTGTCTTATTTCTAAAAATGGTGTAAGTGCTTGTAATAGTCATGATTTTCCAAAAACCGCTTCTCTAACTTGGTTTATTTACAAAAACCCTTTGTAACTCTTGGATTTACAAAATCATCAACTCACTAGTTTAATTATCTTTCATGAAAATCATTTTTATCAAGTTCATATTCAACTAGAAGGTGGTTATTTTATGTAATACATAACCACTTTCTAATCTTGTTAAATCATAATTCTAACTATTATTTAACAAGATCCATATGGTGATTAACATCACACAATCAAGAATCATCATAAAATTAACAATATACTCATAGGGATTTGTACATGGGAATCGTGAGTTAAGAAGGGGGAAGTATATGTGCCGCCATTTTCATGGGAGGGGGCTTATAGTTTGATTTCAACCAAATAGTTAAATGCTGAATTTTTGCACTTTACTAGTCAACTTAAATGCTGAATTTTTGCAATAAAGTGCAGGATTTTGTAGTTAAAGCATGTTTTAGGCACATCCGGTCACTATAACTATCACCTAGTGACGCAGTTTTACAATCCTCACCTCCCTACACTCCCTACTGGTGTAGTAATCTATTCCCGGCTCATACTGGCCTCAGAGACAATATCTGTCTAGTGCTGGCAATGTCAGCACGTGTACTGGGTTATCCGTATAGTGTGCTCACCGTGCTTTTGTGCATCAAGGTTGTCACTGATGTTTATGTGTAAATAATAGAGTGACAGTAATAAAGTATGATGCATGAATATGTATGTATCAGAAATCAAGAAGCAGTTTAACCACAATCGTAAGCAACCACAGTAATTAAGCATTAATTAAATATTAATTAATTCGTACGGATACCTGGTTTGGTGAGGGTTGTCACATTCTCCCCCCGTTAAAGAAATTTCGTCCCAAAATTTAGGCTCTGCTTCTAGTTGCAGGGGTCTTGGGAAATAAATGGGGGTATTTCTCTTTCATATGATCCTCACGTTCCCACGTGAATTCCGGCCCATGTCCTGCATTCCATCGAACTTTGACGAGTTTGACACTGCTCCGGCGAGTTTTGTTAACTTTCCAATCCGTAACCTCGACGGGTTCTTCGGTAAAGTGGAGCGTGTCGTCGATATGAACTTCGTCAGCAGGAATGATCACTGTCTCTTGTGTTGGACTCTTTCTCAAATTTGATACATGGAATGTATCGTGAACACCATTTAGTTCAGCAGGTAGGTCCAACTTGTAGGCAACAAGTCCAATCCTTTGCAGGATTCTAAAAGGGCCAATGTAACGCGGATTCAACTTTCCACGCTTTCCGAAGCGTGCCACACCCTTCCAGGGTGAAACTTTCAATAAAACCATATCCCCAACTTGAAATTCCAAAGGTTTCCGCTTTGGATCTGCATAGGCTTTCTGTCTGTCGCAAGCAGCCTCGATGATCTTTCGAATCTGCACAATCTTGTCTGTCGTCTCTTGGACTATTTCGGGACCAACAAGCTGCCTATCACCTGCATCAGCCCAGCATAGTGGTGATCGACACTTGCGCCCGTAAAGAGCTTCAAATGGCGCGGCTCCAATGCTTGTGTGGTAGCTATTGTTAGTGTCTAATTATGTTAGTTGGGAACTTAAATAAGTTATTAGTGTGTTATGAAATATAACGGGTGTTCGGGGACCCTAACTAGCTCAGAAAAGTGTAAATAATATCATTGACAATATTTTTATGTTTCGGGTAAAGTCTGGTTGTTCGGTTGGATATTAATCCGTTAAAGTGCTAATTAAGCATTTAAAGTGTCGTTAATATTAGTTTTAGTGACACAATGAATTCCCGACACTTTGGAAAGTGTCTAGTATTATTTTCCCATGTTTTTGCACTTTACTAGTCAACTTAAATGCTGAATTTTTGCAATAAAGTGCAGGATTTTGTAGTTAAAGCATGTTTTAGGCACATCCGGTCACTATAACTATCACCTAGTGACGCAGTTTTACAATCCTCACCTCCCTACACTCCCTACTGGTGTAGTAATCTATTCCCGGCTCATACTGGCCTCAGAGACAATATCTGTCTAGTGCTGGCAATGTCAGCACGTGTACTGGGTTATCCGTATAGTGTGCTCACCGTGCTTTTGTGCATCAAGGTTGTCACTGATGTTTATGTGTAAATAATAGAGTGACAGTAATAAAGTATGATGCATGAATATGTATGTATCAGAAATCAAGAAGCAGTTTAACCACAATCGTAAGCAACCACAGTAATTAAGCATTAATTAAATATTAATTAATTCGTACGGATACCTGGTTTGGTGAGGGTTGTCACATTCTCCCCCCGTTAAAGAAATTTCGTCCCAAAATTTAGGCTCTGCTTCTAGTTGCAGGGGTCTTGGGAAATAAATGGGGGTATTTCTCTTTCATATGATCCTCACGTTCCCACGTGAATTCCGGCCCATGTCCTGCATTCCATCGAACTTTGACGAGTTTGACACTGCTCCGGCGAGTTTTGTTAACTTTCCAATCCGTAACCTCGACGGGTTCTTCGGTAAAGTGGAGCGTGTCGTCGATATGAACTTCGTCAGCAGGAATGATCACTGTCTCTTGTGTTGGACTCTTTCTCAAATTTGATACATGGAATGTATCGTGAACACCATTTAGTTCAGCAGGTAGGTCCAACTTGTAGGCAACAAGTCCAATCCTTTGCAGGATTCTAAAAGGGCCAATGTAACGCGGATTCAACTTTCCACGCTTTCCGAAGCGTGCCACACCCTTCCAGGGTGAAACTTTCAATAAAACCATATCCCCAACTTGAAATTCCAAAGGTTTCCGCTTTGGATCTGCATAGGCTTTCTGTCTGTCGCAAGCAGCCTCGATGATCTTTCGAATCTGCACAATCTTGTCTGTCGTCTCTTGGACTATTTCGGGACCAACAAGCTGCCTATCACCTGCATCAGCCCAGCATAGTGGTGATCGACACTTGCGCCCGTAAAGAGCTTCAAATGGCGCGGCTCCAATGCTTGTGTGGTAGCTATTGTTGTATGAAAACTCGACCAATGGTAAATGATTATCCCAGCTACCACCCAAATCCATTACACATGCTCTCAGCATATCCTCCAATGTCTGGATAGTTCTTTCACTTTGCCCATCAGTTTGCGGATGAAACGCAGTGCTCAGATTCAATTGCGAGCCAAAAGCTTCTTGGAAGGATTGCCAAATCCTTGATATGAAACGTCCATCTCTATCAGAGATGATCGAGAGAGGCACTCCATGACGTGCAACAATCTCTCGCATGTATATTTCCGCAAGTTTACTCGTGTTGTCCTTTTCTTTGATTGGCAAGAAATGTACGGACTTTGTTAGGCGGTCAACTATCACCCAAATCATATCATGGCCTCTGGGCGTCTTTGGCAACTTAGTTATAAAGTCCATTGAAATCTGTTCCCATTTCCAGTTGGGAATCTTAGGTTGTTGCAGAAGTCCTGAAGGCTTCTGGTATTCAGCTTTCACTTTGGCGCACGTTAAACACTTGCTAACATAAACAGCAATATCACCTTTCATCCTAGGCCACCAATAATAATCCTTAAGGTCTTGGTACATCTTATCCGCTCCTAGATGAATAGAGTACCGTGATTTATGAGCTTCATCAAAAATAACTTTTCTCAAACCACCAAACAGAGGAACCCAAATCCTTTTCATGAAGCATAGCGTTCCTTCCTCGTTTGGCACTAATTGCTTCTCCATCCAACGGAGATATTCCTCTTCAATATTCCTTTCTTTCAAAGCTTCTCTCTGGGCGGTACGAATGCGCAGAGAGAGGTCTGTCTGTACGATCATCTCCAAAGCCCTAACCCTTATGGGCTTGATCCTTTCTTTTCAACTCAGGGCATCAGCGACCACATTCGCTTTCCCTGGATGGTATTTGATCTCGCAGTCGTAATCGTTTAATAATTCGACCCAACGTCTTTGCCTCATATTAAGCTCTTTCTGGTCCAATATGTGCTGCAGACTTTTATGATCAGTGAAGATTGTACACTTTGTACCATACAAATAATGTCTCCAAATTTTCAGCGCAAATACCACTGCGCCTAGCTCCAAATCATGCGTGGTATAGTTCTTTTCATGAACTTTCAATTGGCGTGAAGCGTAAGCTATAACTTTCTGGCGTTGCATCAGCACGTAACCCAATCCTTGACGCGAGGCGTCACAGTATACCACGAAATCATCAGTCCCTTCTGGTAGCGCTAAGATCGGCGCATTGCAAAGCTTATCTTTCAGTAACTGGAATGCTTCTTCATGTTTGATTCCCCAATCAAACTTCTTATCCTTCTGTGTGAGGAAGGTCAATGGTTGAGCGATCTTTGAAAAATCCTCAATGAATCTTCGTTAGTAGCCAGCCAAACCTAAGAATTGTCGAATCTCGGTTGGCGTCTTTGGAGTCTCCCAACTCTTGATCGCCTCGATCTTTGTGGGATCAACATGGATTTCATTTCCATTAACCACGTGTCCAAGAAACTGGACTTCGCGTAGCCAAAACTCGCACTTTGAGAATTTGGCATACAACTTTTCCTTTTTCAGCAACTCCAAAATAGCTCTTAGATGCTGTTCGTGTTCATTCTTCGTCTTTGAATAAATCAAGATATCGTCTATGAACACAATCACAAACTTGTCTAGGTACGGCTTACACACTCTATTCATCAAATCCATAAAAACAGCTGGCGCGTTTGTCAACCCAAACGGCATCACCAGAAACTCGTAGTGTCCATAGCGAGTTCTGAAAGCGGTTCTAGGAATACTTTCCTCTTGTATTCTCAGCTGATGGTAACCAGATCGCAAATCGATCTTCGAGTAGTAGCTTGAACCTTGTAGTTGGTCGAAAAGATCATCGATTCTCGGCAAAGGGTATCTGTTCTTGATAGTCAACTTGTTAAGCTCGCGGTAGTCTATGCACATACGAAAACTACCGTCCTTCTTCTTAACGAACAGTATCGGAGCTCCCCAAGGTGAGAAGCTTGGTCTGATGAATCCGTTATCCAACAACTCTTGGAGTTGTGTCGACAACTCCTGCATCTCTGACGGCGCAAGTCTATAGGGTGCCTTGGCTACAGGCGCGGCACCTGGAACCAAGTCAATGTGAAACTCAACTTGCCTTTGAGGTGGTAATCCTGGCAAGTCTTCTGGAAAGACCTCCGGATATTCCTTGACGACTGGAATGTCTTCAATCTTTGGTTCAGCAGCTTCCTTATCCACGATGTGTGCTAGGAATGCAACACATCCCTTCTTCAAGCACTTTCTAGCTTTCAGGCAGCTAATGATTTTTAGTGGCGTATCATGTTTCTCTCCGTGCACTAGGATCGTTTCTTCATCCGTCAGTGGGATGCAGATGGTCTTCTCATGGCAAACGATCTCGGCTTTGTTACTCGATAGCCAATCCATTCCCACTACCACATCAAAGCTTCCCAACTCGACAGGTAGTAAGTCTAGCGTAAACTCGTGCCCTCCTAGTTCAATCACACATCCTCGGACAACTTCACTGGTCTCAACTAGTTTCCCATTTGCTAATTCGATGGAGTACGGAACGTCTAACTTACTAGGCATCAACCCAAGTATTTTCTTAAATTCTAATGACACGAAACTATAATCCGCACCAGTATCAAACAAAACGGATGCAAAGCGTTGGTTTATAGGGAACATACCAGTAACAACGTTGGGGTCCTGGCGCGCTTCCCTCGCCTCAATGTTAAACACTCTTCCGCGGGCTTGATTCAATCCTGGGCAGTTCCTCTTAAAATGCCCAATGTCACCGCAGTTAAAACAACCCAATCTTTGACCATTTCCTCCTCCATTCCCCGCTTGATTGTTGTTTTGATTTCGATTCGCGTCCCCAGCCTGATTTGCATTGTTGCCTCGATTTCCATTTCCTTCATTGTTTCCTTGTACACGATTTCCATTGCCACCTCGATTATTGTTCCGATTACCAAAACCTCCTTGGCCTCCCCGGCCTGCACTAGCCCAACAGTTATCCTTCAGGTGGCCAACTTTTCCACAAGCTTCACATACTTTTGGCCCACATCGGCCAGAATGATGACGTTGGCAGGAGTTACACTTGGGATGTGTACCCATATATCCTTTTCCGTTCTTCCCAGCACCGGTTGCAACTTAGACCGGTGTGCTTGATTCTCCTTTCTTGCCAACATTGCTCGTTCCCTGCTTGAAGTTCGAGAATTTCCTCTTATTCTCACCAGACGACTCTACGTGAGTCTCTTTCTTCTTTGGCTCAACATTCGAAAACTTGTTCAGGCGGATGGCTTCCTTAGTAAGAGACACGCTCAGATCGATAGCCTCTGTGATTGTTGCAGGCTTGGAAGTAGTGACCATACTCATGATCTGTGGAGCTAAACCCCAGATAAAGCGCTCAATTCGCTTGAATTCCGGTGTAACCATATAAGGTACCACATGAGACAGGTCGTGGAATCTCTGAACATACTCCGCGATTTTGGGACCGTCCATCCTCAAATGCCAAAACTCAATCTCCAACCTTTGTATCTCAGCACGAGAACAATACTTCCTTCGCATCAATTCTTTTAACTCAGCCCAGTTCAACGCGTAAGCAGCGGCTTCACCAAGAGTTTGCACTTGTAAGTTCCACCAGGACAGGGCTCCGTCCAAAAATAGCCCAGAAATGTAAGTCACTTGCTGGTCTGGAGCGCACTTGCTCATTCGAAGAACAGACTCCGTCTTTTCGGCCCATCTTACAAAAGCAACAGCACCTCTGGTGCCATCGAAGTTTACAGGCTTACAGTCTAGGAACTGCTTGTAAGTGCACCCTGCACATACGTTAGAATATACAAATGGTATTAGCGGACGTGCTATAAATATCCAAATGTATTGTAATACGTCCCAAACGACTTAACATTACCATGTGGTGGATTGTTATTGCTGTTATTGTTCGAATTGCTTCCGCTGGTTCCTCCGTTCGAGGCTGCATACTGCGCTATGGCGGCAGCAATGATTCCTTGAAGTTCTGCCTCGTTGGCAGGCATACGCATCTCGCGTCTTGGTGGCATCCTCTAAAAGATGGTTCACGTTGGTCAGGTCATAGTAAGTAAAGTGTACGTATGTATTCAACAATATCAACACATAACATCTCATGTTATAAATAAATTAACCACATAACATCTCATGTTATAGAACATAAACAATCAATAATCATCCCAACATATAATGAGAATACTGCGATTGTGCTGTCATAAATCAAGACCACAATGTAAGGTTTACAAGTACATAACTGTATCGTACATCATCAGTGACTAAGGGCCACATCGCCCTAGTCCAAACTATCTAATCAGTGACAACAGTAACAAATATACAAATTATCAAAAGTCACAATCATCAAAATATGGTCTCCAAAAGCTGTGTAGTCTGCACAATCGTGGTCGTCTCACCAAAAGTCTACCCGTGTCGTACAAAAAGGCCTATGCTGATGGCGGTGGAGGAGGGGGAAAACGAGAAAAGAGCAAACGTCACATATGAAGCCAATCCTCCTCCATAGCGAGTAAGAGTCTTGGAATACTTGTATCAAAATCAAAATAAATGATGGGGGTGGCAAGTGGTTCGGCCGTAGCCTTGCAAGAGAGGAAGGAGTTTGTTTTGTGAGTGGGGATTAGTGGGAATGATGGTGGTTATTTGTAGATCAAGTTCTTTATCCATTGGATAACATGTCCATATAAGTACAAACACTATCTTTCATAATCTTCATATAGATTGCATGGGGAATACACAAAGTTCAAATAATATCTTGTGGGGGTCTTGCCAGCCGAAAATTCAGCCAAAGAAAGGGGGTTTAGTGTAAGTTTTAGGTGGGTATTTGGTGACTAGAAGGGTGTCATGTGCAAGTATGGATGGTGGGTGCAAGTAAAGTCAACATGTTCACATTTCCTAGGTAATACATAGGGATTTGTACATGGGAATCGTGAGTTGAGAAGGGGGAAGCATATGTGCCGCCATTTTCATGGGAGGGGGCTTATAGTTTGATTTCAACCAAATAGTTAGTGTCTAATTATGTTAGTTGGGAACTTAAATAAGTTATTAGTGTGTTATGAAATATAACGGGTGTTCAGGGACCCTAACTAGCTCAGAAAAGTGTAAATAATATCATTGACAATATTTTTATGTTCCGGGTAAAGTCCGGTTGTTCGGTTGGATATTAATCCGTTAAAGTGCTAATTAAGCATTTAAAGTGTCGTTAATATTAGTTTTAGTGACACAATGAATTCCCGACACTTTGGAAAGTGTCTAGTATTATTTTCCCATGTTTTTGCACTTTACTAGTCAACTTAAATGCTGAATTTTTGCAATAAAGTGCAGGATTTTGTAGTTAAAGCATGTTTTAGGCACATCCGGTCACTATAACTATCACCTAGTGACGCAGTTTTACAATCCTCACCTCCCTACACTCCCTACTGGTGTAGTAATCTATTCCCGGCTCATACTGGCCTCAGAGACAATATCTGTCTAGTGCTGGCAATGTCAGCACGTGTACTGGGTTATCCGTATAGTGTGCTCACCGTGCTTTTGTGCATCAAGGTTGTCACTGATGTTTATGTGTAAATAATAGAGTGACAGTAATAAAGTATGATGCATGAATATGTATGCATCAGAAATCAAGAAGCAGTTTAACCACATTCGTAAGCAAGCACAGTAATTAAGCATTAATTAAATATTAATTAATTCGTACGGATACCTGGTTTGGTGAGGGTTGTCACATAATACATACTACATACACTTAGCACACAATTCGGTGATCAATAAATACATATATTTTCTCCAAAAATATACATACTTAATATCAATTTTATTCTTGAAGAAATCATCATTTCTTTACTTGAAGTTTACAAAAATTAGGGAAACCTTGGTAAATGTTTTTAGATACATTTTTAGGAAATAAGTTTCTCGAAAACTTATATTTTTCTAAGTGTCAAAATTTATAGAAATTCCGACAGAGTTTCCCCTAAAAATGGAGGTTTCCCATGTCTTCTAAACATGTGTTTATTTTCTTTTAAATCATCAACAAGCATCAACAACTCATTCAAGTCTTATTACAAGCCAAAATCATGTAAATCACGCTATATCATGGACTTGTCATGTCCCGAAAACGCGTAGTAACTTGGTAAAGCTTTTAGTGAACTTAGTTACCTTCCGAATCGTATTTATTTCTTTAAAAATCATTCTCATAAAATAATTTAGTGTTTACAACTTGTAAATAATTTTTACAAAAACTATCCCCTTCGAACTCTTCTTGTAAATAAAATATTCTCATACTTGTCTTATTTCTAAAAATGGTGTAAGTGCTTGTAATAGTCATGATTTTCCAAAAACCGCTTCTCTAACTTGGTTTATTTACAAAAACCCTTTGTAACTCTTGGATTTACAAAATCATCAACTCACTAGTTTAATTATCTTTCATGAAAATCATTTTTATCAAGTTCATATTCAACTAGAAGGTGGTTATTTTATGTAATACATAACCACTTTCTAATCTTGTTAAATCATAATTCTAACTATTATTTAACAAGATCCATATGGTGATTAACATCACACAATCAAGAATCATCATAAAATTAACAATATACTCATAACAACATCCTACTAGTCATATTTCATCTTCATGTAACTTTTATGTTCAAGTTTCTTGTTTAACACCTTTTAGTGTTCTCGTTCTTTAGTGATTTAAACATATCCATCATACTACAACTTTTAACTATGAAACTAGATGAACAAGAGTTTAAGTAAGGAACTTACTACTAGCACAAAGGCTAGGGATGATTCTAGTGAAGAAGATGATGAGAAATGATGATGAAAAGCAAGAAACAAGGTCCCTTGAAGCTCCACAAGTTGCAAGCTCCTTAGGATCACCTCCTAGTCTTGTATGAAGCTCAAGTATGGATGAAGATGGTGGTGAAATGATGGTGATGGTGGCAGTTATGGGTGTGGCCGAGAGAGGGAGAGAGGAGAGAGTGAGAGTGTGATGATGAGAAGTAATGAGGATGATCTTCATGCCATGCTTATATAGATATGTTCATATATTTTGTGTACATGATCAAGCAACCATCTAATAAACAAATAGGATATATAATCTAAGGCAAGATTGAGGCATGGTGCAAATCTTGGGGTGGGTCCATTTGGGGACTGATTTCGGTTAGGGGGGGGGGTTGGTTGTAAGTTTTTCCAACTAGATGGTAAAGACTAGTTAGATTTCAAGCATGCACTTTACATATGATATTTATTTGATATTTAGTGGGTGTTAGGGTGTTCGGGGATCATGACTAGCCAAGAAATAAATAAACAATGTGTTTGGCAAAAATTTGGTGTCCCGGGTAATGTCCGGTTGTTCGGTTAAATACCAGTTCGTTAAGTGTTAAATTGCACCGTTTAGTGTCTTTTATGTACCCTTTTGTAACCCTTTCAATTCCCGACACCTAGGGAGATATTCTGGACGATAAAACGTAAATTCTGCATGATATTTATATGTTTAAAAGCTGGTTATAGCTGAATTTAGAAAAATTATGCACTTAAAGTGCATTTTGGGTGTTTTTTTAGTGCGTATTTTAGTTTCCGGAAGGTCTATATGTTAACCCTTGTATGTACTCTTGGGTTTTTGTGTATTCTTGTCATTGGACCTACACCTAGGCTCCAATTCTATTGTCTAACTGCTTTCTGCAGAATTGTCGACACAATGTGTCTTACCGGTGAGTTTACTAGTATTTCTGACGCAACGCTGTTCATTAATGTATAAAGCAATATTTTGTAGTATAAAACGTGCATGAGTTCACTTGTATAGTATGAAATCAGACAATGTTGACATTTAAGCACATAATTTATTGGGTAAAAGGGTATACCCCGGTGATTGTATTTCTATCAAAATAAAACAAGTAGGATGGCTGAATGCCAAACTAGTTCAGAAGTGTGACATGCCACACTAATGTAAACAAGCTATAAAAGCAAAACGACAAACCAATCTCAACATCTAAACACTAAACATTAAACGACAAAAATTGCGAGGTGTTTAGGTGCTATCGGCTTCAGCTAACGCTGAAATCTTCCAAATCTTCAACAGTCTTGTAACACGATCGTTCATCTTGAACTTAAACGAGTGTAGCTTCAAACGAACTGTCTCTATAATCTGTTCTTCCAACTTCTCCGGTGGCCATAACTGATTATTAAAAAATCTAGCATTCCTTTCTTGCCAAATAAAATAAGCAATAGCAGCAACCACTAACTTTCGGATAACCCAAATCGCTTATTTAGATGCTGCATTCGGAATTACACATGCTAGCACATCCTACCATTTTCCTTCAATCTGATACATGTCAACTTTTGAACGAAGCGAACACCAAATTTTATTGGAGTATGGACACTCAAAGAAGAAATGTTCATGCGATTCCAGCCCCCTGTTGCATAAGAGACAAGACATTAAATTCATATTACCAGCTGCATTATTCCACACTTGAATCCGATCTTGTGTAGCTAACTTCCTTCGACAAATCAACCAGCATAAGAACGCATGTCGCGGAATAGAAAACGACGACCACACCATTCTATACCAATCCACCACTTGACCCGAGTTTCGCAGAGAGTCCCACGCCGATTTTGTAGAAAATTATTCAGTAACATTCGGCTCCTTTTCCCATACAATCATGTCCATCTTATTTGGTATTAAAGAAATCGGGTTCAGCTGAAATAAAATAGGAAACAAGTCTCGCCAAGCATCGGGCCAAACCCATCTATTTTCATGGATAACATCAGCCACTTTTGAGTAAATATTTAACCCTTCTCTATTTATTTGTCTAGGGGTAATATACGAGCTCAGAGGACACCGATCACACCACTTATCATGCCATAAGAACGTGTGCTCGCCATTACCTATTTTGGAGACAAAAAAACTTCGAACAATTGGTCTTAGTTGAAGCAATTTCCTCCAACTCCAACAATTGTTTATTTTTGTAGGAATATCCCAAAAACTTCTACCTTGCAAGTGATACGAGTGGACCCATTCAACCCAAAGAGATCGTCTATGAGAGAGAATGCTATATATATGGAACGCCATTAGAGCTTTATTAACGTCGGTAATGCGTCTAATCCCCAAGCCGCCTTCTTTCTTTGGTAAGCATACAATATTCCATGAAACTTTAGCTCTCCCCTTAACAATACGGCCTTGACACCAAAGAAAGCTTCTTAGTTTTTGCTCAAGCTGTTTAACTATGCTTGCCGGAAGGATAAAAACCGAGGCCCAGTAAACATAGAAAGTTGATAGGACTGATATCACCAATTGAAGTCTACCCGCAAAGGAAAGATATTTAACTTTCCAATCCGAAATTCTATTCTCCATTTTTTCCACTAACACTTTGCAATCAGAATGAAGGAGTCTTGTGGCGATTAAGGGAACACCAAGATATTTTATTGGAAGCGATCCTTCTTCAAAAGGCATGATAGCAAGAATGTTTGACTTCACTAAATTAGTAACATTGCAAAAGAAAGCCGTACTCTTCGCAAGACTAGGAATCAATCCAGACATGTCTTTAAAATCATCCAAGGTATCCATAATAATCTTCACAGATTGAACCTCTCCTCTAGAAAAAATAAAAAGATCATCTGCAAAGCACAAATTAACAATCTTTTGCTTCTCGCATCTCTTATGAAATCGAAACGAAGAGCCTACAGATGTTGCAACCTGAAGCATAGACATAAGCACATAATTGCAGTCTTTAAATAATAATTAAAGTGTACGGAAATTACCGGTTTGGTGCCAGTTGTCACAGTCTCCCCCCGTTAAAAGAATTTCATCCCGAAATTCAGGCTGAACTAACTCTCGTAGGAGTCTTCTTGAACAGGTGGGGATACTTTTCTTTAAACTGGTCTTCACGTTCCCACGTGTATTCGGGTCCGTGCTTAGAGTTCCAACGTACTTTGACAAGTTTCACACTGCTCCTCCTGGTCTTGTTGACTTTCCAGTCTGTAACCTCAACGGGTTGTTCTGTAAATCGGAGGGTGTCATCAATATGCACTTCATCCGCAGGGATGATCACGTTTTCTTGTGTTGGACTCTTCTTGAGGTTGGATACATGGAACGTATCATGTACTCCATTAAGTTCTTCCGGTAATTCCAACTTGTATACCACGGTGCCAATTCTTTCCAAAATCTTGAATGGTCTGATGTATCGTGGATTCAGCTTTCCACGTTTTCCGAATCTTACTATGCCCTTCCAAGGTGAGACCTTTAACAAAACTTTGTCTCCCACCTCGAATTCTAATGGTTTTCGCCTTCGATCAGCGTAGCTCTTTTGTCGATCTCGAGCCGCCTTAATGCAATCTCGGATCTGCATAATCTTGTTGGTTGCCTCTTGTACAAGTTCAGGACCAACCATACGTTTATCTCCAGCATCTGCCCAACATAAGGGCGATCGGCACTTGCGGCCATACAGAGCTTCGAATGGTGCGGCTTTTATACTCGTATGATAACTGTTATTGTAGGAAAACTCAACTAAAGGTAGATGAGTATCCCAACTGCCGCCTAAGTCCAAGACACATGCGCGAAGCATATCTTCTAAAGTTTGTATGGTTCGTTCGCTCTGGTCGTCTGTTTGTGGGTGGAAGGTCGTGCTTAGATCTAGCTAAGATCCAAAGGCCTCCTGAAAGGATTGCCAGATTCTTGAGACAAAACGTCCACCTCTGTCTGAAATAATTGAGATCGGCACTCCATGACGTGCCACAATTTCTTTTAAGTATACCTCAGCAAGCTTTCCAGTGCTGTCTTTTTCTCAGATCGGTAGGAAATGTGCAGATTTCGTTAATCGATCAATTATCACCCATATCATGTCGTGCCCTCTAGGGGTCTTGGGTAGTTTTGTTATGAATTCCATCGAGATTTGTTCCCACTTCCACATGGGTATCTCTGGTTGTTGTAGTAGGCCGGACGGTTTCTGATATTCAGCCTTGACCTTAGCACAGGTTAGGCATTTTCCAACATAAACAGCAACATCGCTCTTGAGTCTCAGCCACCAATAGAATTCTTTTAAGTCTTGATACATCTTGTCCGATCCTGGATGGATCAAGTATCTCGATTTATGTGCTTCATCAAGTATGACTTCTCGAATACCGCCATAGAGTGGAACCCAAATACGC
>JARYGA010009886.1:0-27358 GCA_030545235.1 Helianthus tuberosus | reverse complement strand
CTCATTTCCTACCCATGAAAGAAACCTTTAGTATGGAAAGGTTAGCAAAGTTATACGTAGACGAAGTCGTATCACTACATGGAGTCCCACTCTCTATTGTATCCGATAGGGATAGTCGTTTCACTTCACACTTCTGGACAAGTTTCCAAGAAGCCACGGGGACGCGGTTAAATTTAAGTACAGCTTACCATCCCCAAACAGACGGACAAAGTGAAAGGACGATCCAAACTCTGGAGGACATGCTTAGGGTACGTGTGATAGATTTTGGTGGAAACTGGGATGACCACCTACCCTTAATTGAATTCTCCTATAACAATAGCTACCATACACGTATTAAAGCTGCCCCATTCGAAGCACTGTACGGACGAAAGTGCAGAACTCCAGTTTGCTGGGCAGAAATAGGAGAAAGCCAATTATCAGGTCCTGAAATTGTACAAGAAACCACCGACAAAATCACTCAAATCAAGGAAAGACTGAAGACGGCTCGAGATCGCCAGAAGAGTTATGCCGATAATAGACGCAAGCCACTAGAATTTCAAGTTGGAGACAAGGTACTCTTGAAAGTCTCTCCTTGGAAAGGAGTAGTTCGGTTCGGTAAGAAAGGAAAGCTAAGTCCAAGATACATAGGACCATTTCCAGTAATCCAGAAAATAGGACCAGTCGCATATCGCTTACAACTACCCGATGAGCTAGCAGGAGTACATGATGTATTTCATGTATCTAACCTCAAGAAATGTCTATCGGACGAATCACTGGTAGTACCCTTTCAAGACATACAGGTGAATGAAAAGTTGAAGTTCGTGGAGAAACCTCTTCAAATAGAAGACATAAAGATTAAGTTCCTCAAACACAAAAGATTAGTGCTGGTCAAAGTGAAATGGGATTCAAAAAGAGGACCGGAATACACCTGGGAGCTGGAATCGGAAATGAAGCGAAAGTACCCTCACTTATTTCAATAAATCTCGAGAACGAGATTTTAAATAAGGTGGGGAGAATGTAAGGACCTGCAAAAATGTCCCTAAACGACCCGTAAGTGAAAACCCGGACCCCTGAAACCCTAATGTGCATGAAAAACCAAGAAAACAAGATTTCTGGTCTTCACGCGGGCCGCGTAAAGGATAGGCTATATGTCACACGGGCCGCGTGAACTCAAGTTTGACCGGATAAGTGTTCCGGGCCACGTGTCACACACGTGGCAGGTCTACCGATGACACGCTAGCCCTAGTCTACGTCTAGGTGGCCCTCGCGGGCCGCGTAAGTTTAAGAAAAGGTTTACGCGGGCCGCGTGAACCCCATTTTTCAGCTATAAATAGATCCGATCATGGCCTGTTCTTCTGTGTCGAAAATTTTGATCAAAAACGAAGAATACTGCATAAATTCGAAGTTTTATGGTATCAAGGCGCTGCTACGATACAGGGTATTAACTCGATCGCTGCTACGATTCAATGTCCGGTCGATTTAAACCAATCCGATGGATGTTTAAGTGCCGCTCAAACTCGGGCTATACTTTGTCATTCGTCGTGAATTCGATGGATGTTTAAGTATTGCACTTTGTCATTCGTCATGAGGGTTTTGATCTCGTGAGTTATCGTAAAAGTTGTATTAAGTTACTGACCTAGTTCGTATGCATTGTCATTTAAATTAGGTTACAAGGCTTATCAGTAGGCTAAACTCTGCCCGTCTAAACTTGCAATGTGAGTCATTCTCTTTTTTTCCAAACAATGTTTTACAATACTCCAACTATTTTCAAAGTTATAATTACAGGGATTAAGTCGTGGTTATCTTGAATCACTGGCTAGTGGGGTATTGTGCACATTACTAATTTCTCACGGTTAGGTTCATCAACCTAACAGTGATAATCATCACTACTTGGGTGAAAGGACCCAATAGTGGTATGACCATCGTCACCAGGAGGTGACACGGCGCCAGATAAAAATAAGATAGTAGCCATTGTAATCGCTCTTATGTTGTAATTTATAACTAATGTGTCGTTTTATTTAACCTGAATGACTCGCCAGTATTTCCCCGCTGATAAAATATTTTTCAAACATGTTTCAGGTGACCTACTGTGAATCAAGGAAAGGTGCTATGGCTCAAATAAATAAATAAACATGTTTTGTAAAACAGGGAATTTCCTAGTGAAACTCCTCTATTGTAAATTGTGGGGTTAATCCCAAATTATGAAATAAAATAATTGGGCAAATTTCAAGTTTTAAAAGATCCTGTTACACTTCCGCTGTCAACTCAAATAATAAATACCACGGGTTTCTGTCCCGCGGCTCCTGGACCGGGTCACACCGGGACGGGGGCCGTGACACTTATCCCTGGTGCAACTCCTGTTGCAAAAGCTCCCTATCGCCTTGCACCATCCGAAATGCATGAGCTATCTAGCCAACTTTAGGAACTGCTTGATAACGGCTTTATACGTCCGAGCACATCACCATGGGGGGGGGCACCTATCCTTTTCGTGAAAAAGAAGGATGGATCGTTCAGAAATGTGCAACGATTATAGAGAACTTAACAAGCTTACTATTAAGAACCGCTACCCGCTACCTCGAATCGATGACTTATTTGATCAACTCCAAGGCGCTACGTGTTTCTCGAAGATTGATTTATGTTTCGGCTATCACCAGTTACGTATACAAGAGCAAGACATCCCAAAAAATCGCTTTCCGTACTCGTTATGGCCATTATGAATTCGTGGTCATGCCTTTTGGTCTCACAAACGCGTCCGCGATCTTCATGGTCTTGATGAACCGTGTGTGCAAACCCTTTTTGGATTGTTTCGTCATTGTGTTTATCGATGATATCCTTATCTACTCGAAGTCGAGAGCCGAACACGCGCAACATCTTCGTTTAGTTCTCGAACTTCTTCAAGGAAATCGCCTCTACGCCAAGTTCTCCAAGTGTGAATTTTGGCTCGAGGAGGTTCAATTTCTCGGTCACATCGTTAACAGTCAAGGAATTCACGTCGACCCCGCGAAGGTTGAAGCAGTTAAGAGTTGGATTATGCCAAAAACTCCCTCCGAAATCCGTTCATTTCTTGGATTGGTGGGATATTACCGTCGATTCATCGCCGACTTTTCTAAAATCGTCGTGCCTCTCACTGCCCTAACTCACAAAGATAAACCTTTTATTTGGGGATCTGCTGGAGGAAATGGTGTTGGTCCCCTGTGTCTTGTTTCTCTTAAGATTTTGCTTTGTTGTTTATTGTGGTTCCTTTGTACTTCTATCAGCTGCGCGCTGGCTTGTTTTATGTTATTTTGCCTTCCAAAAAAAAAAAACAAGAAGTAAATCATGATTAATATGGTGTAATTATGTTAGGAGTAAGTATGGATAGAGTATCAATCATCCTTAGACCATGCGTAGTCGTTAGATGAATAATGCCCCCACCTTGGGGCGTTTTCTGCCATGTGGCAGTCCAGTCAGCATGGGGGCATTATTGGGCGTTATTGCAAAAGTGGCGTAATAGGGATGTGGGTATTATGTTCAAAATGGGTGTAAAGAATTAAATAAAAAAACTAACCAAAAAAAGAGGATTGGCCAGGAAAAAAAGAGATTCATCTAATTGGTCACCATTTTAGCGTGTTTAAAAAAATGCCTGGAGGGCTTTTTCACTTAATCACGCCCAAAAACGCCTAAGGGGGTGGATACGGGGCAATATGGGGCGTGTTTGGGGGCTATTTTTGAAAAAATCACGCCTACTATGGAGGTCTTAGAAAAAGGGTAACATCTATTATATATAATAAATGAAAGTGATTTGGGCCACGTGTCACTTGATTAGGGCATCCTCAATCCCATTTTCCCGCCCAACAGTGTTCCGTCCCTTTATCTCACTCCTAAAAACCCTAATCTTCTAATTCTTCTTCCGTACTCTTCTCTTCTCCCTTCTCTGGCCATTCAAGAAGACCAGATGCGATTCCTCTTTAGATCTGCGATTCCTCTTCCAGTTCTTCCATCATTGATTCTTCTTTCTCACATTTATTCTCCATAAACCCTAAACTCACCAGAATTCTTTTTGCTCTTCATCTTGAAATAAGGAGAGAAGATTCGAGAGATGGGGCGCCGGCTAAGGGTTCTGCGGTGTTTCTCTTACAAGATTCTTTCATCTTCTTCGTCGGTAAGGTTCTTCCATTTGAGGTTTGATATGTATGTTTATAGATCTGTGTTGATTTCTTCTTATTTTCATACAAAGTTTCTAATTAAACCATAATTTCCACTCCTAATCTCATCATATGGTTCCAAGGTTGTTGTCATCGATGGTCATCAAAGTTCAGATCCGCTTACCTGCGGCTAGATTTCTGCCATGAACTGGTATGTTTGAATATGTTCAGAAACTAAGGGTTTTTTTCTTAACGGTGATGATATGAGTACAACATCTGTTGATTATTGATCTGTGAATATGTTCACCGATTATTCTTTTTGAAATTAGGGTTTCATTTGCTTGAGATTTGAATCTTCCGATTGTTGAAGCCTTTGAAGCCGATCCTTTTAAATTTCCAGTTCCCGAGGTATGATCTGTTTGTAAGAGCAGTGGTTCAGCATCTACAGTGGATTCAACATCTACAGTGGATTCAACATCTACAGTGGATTCAACATCAGGTGTTTGTTTATTCAGATGCTTGCATTGGTGTACCATGTGATTACCAGTAGATTGATTTTGATATGTTTGTAGTTTTTGTTTTTCACAATCTGTTTTGTTGGTTTATTCACCCATGTTTCATTCATAGATCTCTATAATCCATATTTATGGTTTCAAATCTGTTTCCTGAGTTATTTACAGTTGTAGCACACCAAATATTTGTTATTTGTATTGAGTTGGTATATTGGGATTAAATACTGAACTGATGGAATTACAGCAAGTCTAGGTTATGCTTCAAGCTGTCTCGATCTCTTTGGAGCTGGATAGGTGGCTTTCGGAGGTCTGAAAAACAGAATTGATAAATTTAGTGAAAATGGGGTTGAAAGATCATAACCCAATAGTTGAGGATCTCATTCTACAGCTTTGATAAATTCAGGGTTATTTTCAAATAATGCTTCCTAGATGTTTGAAGACCGACAAATGTTCAAAGAAGCAGCCCTGTGGACATTTGTCTGTCTTTGTCGTTCTTCAAACATCTAGGAACCATTATTTAAGAATACCCCTGAATTTATCGGAGCTGTAGAATGAGATCCTCCACTGTTGGGTTATCATCTTTCAAATCCATTTTCTCTAAATTTATGGATTCTGTTTTTCAACAGGGATGTAATGCAATGACTCCTCTCAATTGAATAGACGGACACTTGCTTCCTCTCAAAGGGTTATGGAGTGGTTATAACAGCTGATCATGCTAAGGACTATTATAATTAAACACTGCTCCTTATAAAGACTGATGGACTTAAAGACTGATGAGGCATATCCATTGTTGAAGACAAAGCCCTGTTAAAGACAAGCACTTATGTACCTAAAGCCTGATCAACGAAAGGAAAACCACTGCTCAGTAGCAGCAGTGGTTCAACATCTACAGCGGATTCAACTTTAGTATGTATGTATGTATAAGTGTTTCTTATGTAACAGTGTTTAGTGTAGCAGTGGTTCGCTATAGTTTATCTCTCGAGACAAACCCTATACAAACTGAAAGACGAACCACTGCCCAACAACAATAGTGGTTCAGCATCAACAGCAGTTATTCTACCTTTGTTTATGTTAACAGTGTTTATATGCAACAGTATTTATCACATCAGTGTTTTATACTCTGTTAGATTGTTAGATGTCCTATCACTGAGATGTTTGTATGTAACAGTATTTATCACATCACCCCAGCATGCTAACTGATCTGTACTATAAATTGAACAGTGGTTTGATCTTTATACTACTAAATAAAAATGAAGTACACTTGGATGATTATTAAGCTCCTCATTTTGATTGTTTGGGTATAGTATTCTTGAAATTGGTCTTTTTTTGCAAACAGTTGTTTATGGGCCAACTTCTTTTTAAGGTCAAACATTTGTTTAAGCGCAAACATCTGTTTATGTCCAAACAGATGTTTAAGGTCAAATATCTGTTTAAGGTCAAACATCCTCAAAATAGTTAAAAAATGATAGTTTTCATTAATCTTTAAAAGTCTGTTACAACCACTGTTTTGGTTTAAACATTTGATTGTTAAATGTTATCCACTGCTAAAAGCCAACATCTGTTTCTTCATTCTTCATGTTGACCACTGACTGACCAAACATCTATGTTTCAATCACTGTTGGCTATCCACTGATAGTTAAAAAATAGTCACTGCTCACATTTTTATTGTTGACATCCACTGATATTGACAATCATTGGTTTTCCTAAAAAGCATCCACTGCTCACATTTTTATTGTTGATGTGGTTAATTAATTATAGAATGAAATTATCAAATGAAAACTAGAATTACAATGAAATTACAATTTTACCTAATCATTACATTCCAATGAGATAAGAGTTCCTCGAATATTGTTTTGGTGATAAAAATTAAAGTTAAAATAAAAAATAAAAAAAAAAACTGTTGTTCAAAATCAGTGTTTTAACCCACTGATGGCTATCCACTGCTAGCTTAAAGTCAGTCACTGTTCTCATTTGTAACCGTTGCAAACCACTGATATTGTTCCATCAGTGGTTTCCTACCAACTGTGCTCCATTATCATCAGAGGTTGGCATGTGGACAGTACATAGCGGTCAGATCTTTTAGTAACCGTTGCCACGTCAGCATTCACTTTCCCCCCTATAAAACCCTGATCAAAACCCCCAAACAGGGTTTTTACTGTCGAATCGAATTCAAAATTCCTTTCTCAAAGCAGTTATCATCCATTTCTCTCAAAATCACTCATCCTCTTCATCGTCTTCTTCCTCTCGCAATCATACTCAAATCACCATGTCTCTCCCACTCAAATCCACACATAACTACTTGGGTCTACTTGAAAACCCCAGTCACACCGAAACCTTCAATTCCATCATTGATGCTCTGTCGTCTTCAAAGTACAAAACTTTGTTGACTTGTGATGCTCCGATCTACATGGATACCCAGCAAGAATTCTGGAAAAATGCTAAGTTGGAAACTAAGGATAAAAAGCCCTTAGCCATCAATTCTTCTATAAAGGGTGTTCCAGTCACAATAACACCTCAAACCATTTCGGAGGTTTTTGAACTCGATGATCTTCAAGGTAAAACATCTTTCCCTAAAACAGAGTATCAAACGGATTTCATTGAAAGGGGTTATGAAGAGGAAATGAAAAAAGACACTTTAGAAAAAGGCAGTTTTCCTCCTGCCACAAGGTTTTTGTTTCATACCCTATTGATGTGTGTCTCAAACAAGACCACTACTTTCAATGAAATCCCATTGAAGATTCAATATCTGGGTTATGCTATCTTACATGGTGAAAATTTTAAATATTCCCAAGAAATCTTCAATTATCTTGTTACAAATGTTAATAAAAAGGCATTTTTTTCTCTTTCCAAGGTTTTTAAGTTACTATTTTAAAAATAAATTTTCAAAAGATAATGCCCATGTGCTTATCCAGGGCAATCCTTTTTCAATAAAGAGCCTCACTTCTGAAACCTTTACAAGGCTGTCAAAACTTTCCAAAACACAAGCAGAGGTTCCTGAGCAGACTTCAGCAGCTACCACTGCTCCTCAGGCACCTGCTGTTGAGCCCACTGCTCATGGTGATCACAGCAACAAAACAACTGCTGTGAAACCCCCACCTAAAACCACCAAAAGACCAAAACAGAAAAAATCACAAAAGCCCCCCAAACCCAAAACAAATGTAACTCTGGAAGATGAGATCCCAGAGCAACTACCAGTGATAACACAAAAGTCACCAATAACCACTGCTGCTACTTCCTCACAGTATTTGGAAGAAAGATCTCAACCTGAGCCTCAAACTCCTCCTGCTTCTTCTAAAAAAGAACAGGTTGTAAGAACAGGGACACCAAATTATGATGCTCTGGAATCACTTGATTCCATCATCCACAGCCCACTGCGCGGGGCAAATTCGCTTTCTACACCTATCCTCACTTCTCAAATTCCCCCACAAACAAAACTTTTGTTGGATGCAGTTGATTTAGCCCAGACACAAACCAGTTCTTCTCAAACACCTGTTAATGAGAATATACCTCAACAAGTGACTGGGTCTGGTGTCTCAATCATTGCTAACCCACCAACAACTGAGGAGGTTACACTGCAGGAAGTACAAGTACTTCCTGTCAGTAGTTCAAGTGGAGCAGCAACTACAGGTGTTGGATCCACTGATCTACATCTGGACAGTTGTTTCATCAATAAGACTCCCTTGAAGGCAATTTCCTCTCCAGCAACTCTGATATCCGCTGGTGTATTTGTTCCAACCACTGGTTCTATTAAAAGGATGTCAATTGCTGAGGAAAGAAGTCCCCAGTACCAAGAAAAAGGGGCATCTGTGGATGACTTTTGGGAAAATATTTCCCTAGGTCAACTGCTGATACAACCACTGCCAGTGGGAAATCAGATGATCCCATTAACTTGGGTGATGGTTTAATGTACAAGGAATTAACGGAGAGGGTTGACAAATTGGACACATCTGTTGCAGTTATTAAGTCAATGCTGCAATAGTTGTTACAAGCACAAAAGGCAACACCCACTGCTGCACCAGATGCAACATCTGCTCCATCATCTGCTCCTACTCCCACTGAGCTTTGGAGTTTATTTCAACCTCTGCTTCACCAACAAAGGGCATATGCTGATCAGCAACATGAAATACAGGTTCAAAAGATCAGAAATATGATGGAAGCTAGGTTCATGGATACACAAGCAGACATAAAGGCAATCAAGGCCCACTTGCTGAAAACCACTGATTCTGCTCCTCCTACTATCATCTTTGTGGACAACCCACCACCAGCTGATGCCAAAAAGGGGGAGAAAATGAAGCAGCTAAAGAAAAAGGGATATGAAGATGGTTTGTACATTGCACCAGACAAATAGAGTATGCTTGCAGACATCCCTAAACCAGATGGTTCTAAAAAGGTTGATGTGACCTTAAATGCCATTGCTGATGAAAATGCAAGGGTGAAAAAGGATAGAGAGGCAAAGGGAAAATCAAGGTTTGAACATGAGAAGAAAGTTTATATGGAAATGAATGTGCAAGGTGTTTCTGAGCCCAAGGATGAAGAAAATCCTGAGCCTAAAAGAAAACAGCCCACTAGAAAAGTGAGGCAACCCAAATCCACACCTCCCAAAAGCTCCACACATCAAACCTCCAAACCAGCAGATGTTAAAACACCTGTTGTATCAACAGCTGTTGGTACTTCAGTGGTTTCAACATCTGTTACATCAACAACTGCCACCACTTCAACACACACTCAATCCACTGCCTTACCACAAATCACATCACCACCAAAAACATCCTCATTACCACCAACACCACCTGCCAAAAAGTAGAAGACTTCAGGTGACACATCATCTGTTATAATGGCAACAGTGGTTGAAACACCAGTTGCTTCAACAACTATTAGTCAACCATCTACCACTCAAATCACCACCACTCAACCCACCAAAACACCACCAACCTCTCCAGAACCTAAAAGGAGAAGGATAATTCTGAATGATGACCCTTCACCACCACAAACATCCACAAAACCACTGTCCCTTGTTACCATTCTAAATCCTGTCCCACTCTCTTCAGCACAAGTCTCAAATTCAAATACTGCCATTTTTTCTGTAGGAGTCCAGTATCCATTAGATCTTCCAGCAGTTTGAGAGGAGATCAAATCCTTCTACTCTGAAGATGACCCTGCTAAAAGGAACTTGCCATCTGTTGAAGGATATCCAAGGCCTAATAACATTGAAGAATACTTGAAGTTAAAGGCTCAACAAGCAGAGGATATCTCCAAAAGAAATACAGAAGGAAAATCTGACAGAGAGATTCAAAGATACTACCAATATCTGCTAACCCAAGTCAAAACGTTGGAGCAGTTTTCAAAAGATCTCTGTCAAAAATTATTAGAAAGAGCTGATGAAACCTTGAGGAAAGATTATCTTGATAATATCATGGCTTACAAAAAATACAAGGGAGAAAGGTACCAGTACAAAGAATGGACCATCACTGAGCTAGAAAGTGAAACAGCCAGAATTCAAGATATGATCTAAAACAAGGTGAAGCAGACTCCTCCTATCTGGGCAAAGTTTAAGAAAAATGTACCAGAAAGGACTCTGCAGCTGAAGAGAATGAAAGAAGAGTTAATAACAGCTAATTTTGGGTCAAGGAACCAAGTGACAAGGTGGTCAGAGGATAAAGTGTTGGCCTCTTACAAAAAGCTGGAAGAATTAAGAAAGAAAAATCCTAATGTTCCACAAAAGCCTGTTTATCCTGAAGCAGTGGTTCCAGCTAAGTCACAAAAGCTACAAATCAGGAGATCCACTGCTCCACCTGCTGCCATCCTTTACCAAAGAAGGAAACAAAAGCAGATGGATGCAGAAACAGCAGTAGGTAAAGCAGCAGGGGATTACCTTGTAAAAATAGGCCTTAAGCAGATGATAGGAGAAAAACTTGAATTGACACAAACTACAAATACTGCTCAGCCAGTCATTACCAGGCCACCATCTCCAAACTCATCATCAATAAAACCTCTCCCAAGAAACCCACTGGATTCAAAAATACTAAAGTGGAAATCTGACAAACAGACCCAAGTATTGACTCTGATCAAATCCAGTGGTGAGGTGAAGAAAATATCAAGGGAACAAGCACTGGGCCTGGGTGTTGAAGATATGCAAGATCTCCTTGATCTTACACTGTGCAGGGATGAGGATGACACAGATTCCTTGGACTTTGAATTACAATTCAAAGGGCAAGTTAGGGAATTATTGATGAGGCAATAAAGATTCACAATATAGACATCATTGATCGAAATGAGCCTGGCTATTTTGGTGAAGGTTGAATAGGGATGTCTGTATTGGAAAGTTATTGTATAAGAATGTCTATTTTTGTAATTTTCGTTGAATTTGTGTGAATTCTTTAATACTACAAGGGAAATGTGATATTTGGGTTTGTGTTTTACAATTTATAGCAGAGTTAAGATTATTAGGTGTGTTAATGTTTGCGGTTATATAAGAAATTTTATGTATTTGTGAATTTGGTAAGTAACTGATTTGACTTTGAAAGTCAAAGGTGAAAGAAACATGGTTGACTTGACTGTTGGCATTGTTGGTAATCTTGATTTGTAGAAAAATACACTTTGAGCTTTTTTTTTTTTTGACCCGTTTAATATGTTATCCTTTTAGTGAATTTTCTTTTCGAGTTGTCCCATCTAAGATAAAACACACGATTAAATCATATGGTCAAATTGTTAAGGGTCTTGATGATTTAAGATGCTAATTGTGTGTCGTCTATTAGTTAATTATTTGTAATTTATGTTAACAGTGTTTATATGTTAACAGATGTTGACCAAAAGTCAAACAGATGTTGACGAATAGTGAAACAGATGTTGACCTTAAGCAGATGTTTGGTTTCAGGCCAAATATCTCTTTATGGGCAAACATCTGTTTAAGTTCAAACATTTGTTTAAGGCCAAACATCTGTTTATTTCCAAACATCTGTTTATGGCCAAACATATGTTTAAGGTCAAACATCTGTTTAAGTCTAAACAACTGATATAGAACGCCAAACATCTGTTTAAGCCCCAACATCTATTTAAGTCTAAACAGATGTTTAAACATCTGTTCAAAACACTGTTCAATCTAACATGGGTTTCCATCCAACTGTTGACTAAAAGTCAAACAGATTTTCAAACCACTGATTGAGTTATTCAAATTTCTGTTGAATACTAAATGAGATGTTGACCAAAACTCAAACTGGTGTTGACCAAAAGTCAAACAGATGTTGACGAAAAACTAAATGGGATGCTCCGACCCGGTTACATGGGATATTTTTAAACCTTCTAACTTTTTAAAGATCCTCACAAAATCTCGGTTCCTTTCTCTCTCCACGTTTCTTTGTACACTTTCTCCAAGAAACTCTATCATCTTCTTCGATTTCTTCCGATCTTCATCAATATCATCTTGTATAATAACAAAGGTATTGTTAAATAATCTGATTTGTTTTGTATTTTTTCATGTTTATTGTTTTAGTTTTGAATTCCATAGCCGATTATCGTTCTTGCTGTTTTAATGAAGAAGTTGTAATCGACGGTGGTGTATTCATGTAATTCCCTGTTTTTTTTTTCAATCCATTGTTGGTTATGATTGCGTTTATTGTTGCGGCTTATACTGGAACAACTTCTGATAGTCCTAATTTTTTTGTATATCCGATTACTATGTAGTTATTATGCATGTTATGATAGACATATATGATTCTAAAAAAAGTGATCTGCATTTCGTGTATCTACCATTTGTCTTATTTTGATTAGTAGTTGGTATACTGTTATTCTGAAGTATAATATAAATTTCCGATTTTAACTGATGTATTCTCATGTGTATTTGAAAAGTTGAACTTATTTTGATTAGTAGTTGGTATATTGTTTTTAAGTTTTTGTTTGGTATAGACACAAGTCACTATCCTTTCTTTCTATACAATTTATTCAGCTAATGATCCTGCATGTCTATTTGTGATACTTAATCGGAAAAGTAAGTTTTAAGTTTTAATTATATGATTTGCTGTAAAAAAATATATATATTTCGATATGATAAGAAATTACATGTATTCTCACATTTTCGATGTTGCCTATTGTTATTTTGATATATATTAGTTGTATCATCTTTTATTTAGATGTATTGCATACCCTAATGGATTGTATTCATTTCTTTCTTAATGTTATTTATTTTGATTCTATATGATTGATACTGTTACAGTTTTACGTGAGAATGATTTATGGATTTCCGTGTTACCTTAAAGACAGTAAAAGGAAATGTTTGGTTAGTAATTTTATCACATCTTAGTTTAACACTTAATTTTATTTTTTTTGTATGATATCTAGCAATAAAAGTGTTTCTTTTATTTATGCTTAGATTTTGCCAAAATAGTATCAAAATTGGATTCAACAGTTTAATTATCCAACTGGAAATACAAACATCCGGACCACAACTGGAAATGTTTTTAAAGTCAAGATCTATCCTCTAAGCAATGGCAGATATTATTTCTATAATGGTTGGTGTCAGTTGGTAGACAGTTTGAAAATACCTTCAGATTCATGGTTGATATTTCATTATGAAGAAGCATTAGAAAGTTTCAGAATATTGTATTTTTATCAAGACATTGCTCTTGCTCCTTGTGAAGATTTTTACTACAAACCATCTGGTAACAAAGATTATGTGGTATGTAACTTTGAAGATTATTCATCATGTAATTTTTTTGGAGATACAGTTGTTTAATTGTTGTTTTTATTTATTTACTTAATTTTCTGATATATTTTTACTAATATACTATATAATGTGTTTTATTCTGATTGTAGAGTATTAATCGTTATTTTGTTCATCACAAGATGTTAAACACTATACCTTCATATCTGGTTCTTATTAAAGGATCTGGAAACTAGAACTGGTCTGTACGGATGGAAGATATCAACAATGAACTTTACATAACTACCGGATGGAAGGAGATAAAGAATGAGTTGTCATTAACTGCTGATCATCTCATTGTCTTTGAGACGATAGATCTTCAGACTTTTCATATCACGGTTTTCAATTGTGCTACCTGTGATTTAGTGCTTCCACCGGAGGTCTGTGCTATTGTTAAAGAAAAGGTGATAGAAGAGATTGTCTTAGGTTCAGATACTGAAGCTGTACAGGACATCGTTAATGTCAATGAATGTGGTATGGTTGTTGTGAATGAAGATAATCAGATCGTACCTATTTCTTTCTGTGTTGACGGTCATTTTGTAAGTTTGTGATTATGAGTTTACTAATATATCATACTTTAGTAAGATTTTAAAGATGTGTTAATTCTTTGTTTATTGAATTGTTCGTTGTTTGTTACAGCGTCTTTTTAAAAAAACAGGCTGAAGATCTTGGACTGAATCGTAAGATTGGTTTGAAGATTGTGGACGTGGCAGGTGATGTTTGGAATGTTCAAGCTGCTATAGGTTCATCTCGAGGTCAACCAAGATATTATCTGCAAGGAATGAGAAAGTTTGTGAGAGATAAAGGCATGGCTCCAGGTGAAGCATTTACACTTAACTTTGTGAAAGGTAAAAAGATTTTTATGTTCGGATGAATATTCATGGGATTGAAAAAGGCAAATGCAGAAGCATACATTGAACCAAGTTTTTGGGTTGTAGTTCTTTGCTTTTCGAAATTGATGGTAGACTTATTTGTTTAGTTTTGAAGTTGTGATTCTAAAACCATATATGTACATGTAAATTATTAGGTCCATGTCTAACGGAAACAATGCGGAGATGTAAGCTAAAGACAATATACTCGGTTACTCGCTCGAAACGATTCCTTAATTGAAAATATAGTACAAACTAATAGCAAAATCATGTTCAAAGTTATAAGCGTTATTCTTTGACAATGATAAGCTGGTTAATTATGCCATTAAATGAATAAAAACATCGAGTTCTATTCTCTGATAATCATTTCAAGCAAATAGAAACACATACAGTTTTGATTATATCAAGAAACATATCGCCTTTTTCTTGGACTGGTGTCCACAATTTCCAAACTAAAACTGAAATTGATCAAATGAGACATGTTAAATATGTATAAGAAATCATGTATGGGTCACTTCGTTTGACTTTTGGTGAACATCTGCTTGACTTTTGGTCAACATCTGGTTGACTTTTGGCCAACATCTCATTTAGTATTCAACAGACGTTTGAATAACTCAAACAGTGGTTTTAACATCTGTTTGACTTTTGGTCAACAGTTCATGGAAACCCATGTTAGGTTGAACAGTGTTTTGAAGAGGAAAACAGTGCTAAAATATAAGAAGACAGTGGATCTGGTTGAACATCTGTTTCACTTTTGGTCAACAACTGTTTGACTTTTGGTCAATATCTGTTACCCCGATCAGATT
This sequence comes from Helianthus tuberosus, assembly GCA_030545235.1. NCBI lineage: Eukaryota > Viridiplantae > Streptophyta > Magnoliopsida > Asterales > Asteraceae > Helianthus > Helianthus tuberosus. The sequence continues at coordinate 12,373 of JARYGA010009886.1, read as the reverse complement.
TGATGTTAAACTATAGTTCTTTAAGTAATTGTTTTGTTTTCTTGAATTCTATGTAATTTTGTTAAGAAATACAAGAACAAACATTTTTACAAAATCTCAAATCACCCGATCACGTAAGTGCATTGAACTAAAAGTGGAAATGATGTTATTCATGTGGTCCTGTTGTGCTTTTGTTTGACCTCTAATATGGGTTTATGATCTAATCCGGTGATGTGAAGACATTGTTGTTGAATCCAATGAGATGTTTGATGTAATGAGGTCGTATTAATAACAAATAATAATTGATATAACTATGTTTCCCGAGCCCGGGAAGCAATCCCGGGTAATCACCTAGTATATGATAAAGAAAACATTTTAACAAATGTCGTACCTATTTGTCTAAACAGCTGCAATGCACATGACAACAAATTACTGTCGATAAATTATTAGAGAGAGAAAAAAAAGCTGAAAAAATGGTGGGTTGCTTGCCTTGGAAAAGAGCCAAGTTCAGAGCTATTGCACTTGCACGTGTGACCCCTATATTCATGTCTTTACAAGAGCCCTAGACACACAAATCCTTGAACTACCAGTTAACTCCATACCTCTTTGTTTTTCTTCTTCATCACCCATTTCTGAGCAACCATCCTTTCAAGTATCTTTTCCCACCAACTTTATTAACTCTTTATCCGAATTGATTTACATAAGGCCATCCGTAGTCATAAAGCCCCTTGTGGGGCGTTATGCGACACGTGTCGTGCCACGTCACACGGGGGCTTTATGGGGCGTTATATCACTAGAGCCCGTAGTCATAAAGCCCCTACCCATCATTACCTATTTAATAATTTTCAGTTTTATTAATTAATATAAAAAACTCTTCTATTTTTTGATTGGCCAAATGAGGTAACAACACAAAAATAACGCCGCGAAAAATCTCGCGCCCTCCCCCCATTTTTGAAACATAGCGCCCGGAGTTTTGGTGTGGGCGGCGCCATGGCGGCGCTATGGGGTGCCATACCGCCCCACTACGTATGCTCTAAGTACAAGATACTGCACCTGTCATACATGTTTATAATAAAAGTGTGTAGATAACCAACCCAAAAATGTGTTTTTTGTCTTATGTGTATACCCTGCAGTGTCGAGCTGTGGCCAAAGCGTGGCGTTTTGGTCCGGTCAACCAGACAAAGACTGACGGGTGTCTGACGGGTCTGTTGACCGGACCAAAACGCCGAGCTTTGGCCGCGTTTTGGTCCTGTCAACCAGACCAGGTGTCAGTCTTTTGTCTGGTTGACAGGACCAAAACGCGGCCAAAGCTCGGCGTTTTGGTCCGGTCAACAGACCCGTCAGACACCCGTCAGTCTTTGTCTGGTTGACCGGACCAAAACGTCGCGCTTTGGCCACAGCTCGACACTGCAGGGTGTGCATATAAGACAAAAAAACATCTTTTTAGTGTGCCAATAGGCAAATGGGTGTGCAAATAATAGGTACACCCATAATAAATTGCCTCTTATGCGATCAGTTTTTTATATATATATATATATATTTTTTTGAAAGGTAAATTTCTTATTATTCCCTTGCTGTCTGTGGGACTTGAACCCACGACCTCCCCAACCCAAAGTGATTTAAAGGCTTTGCCTTTGCCAATGGACCACCACCCCATTGGTGATCAGTTTTTTATATGTACAAATCAACTCTAGTTTTATATAAATATATATGTATATTAAATGAGATCCATCCCATATTAAGAAGCATTTTATTAGTTGGTTGATAAGCATTTATATATACATATGTAGCCCAATAATATTAAACTGAAGTCTAAAATAGAAATGGGTTAAAAATATTTTGGTTTTCGTATATTTGAAGAAAGGTTTGATACTTTGATAAATCTCTAAATAAAGTAACAATTTTGATAAAAATAATAGTAAGATTGTCTACTCTATTAATATTGTCTACTTATCCAATCCATCAAATTATACATACATTCCGCTAAAAAACAACTCATATATCAATGTATTTCCACTAAAAACAAATACTTTTTCTCTCTCCTTTCAATTAAATAATATTATCATTACATTTTTCTCTCACTTCCACTCACAACCACTTTCAAAATATATTAAAAAATTATAACGGGTGAACAGTGTCCCCCCAAATATACAGATGAACAGTAACATTTTCTCTCTCCTCTACTCACAACCACTTTTTATACCCTTTATAATATAAAAACCCCTCCTCACATAATTTGATGGTTAGGATGTGAATTATTATATGCCGTTCAAAAACATGAATTATTATATTATTAATTAAATTTTGATGTTTAGAAGCGGGAAAACAAGTAAATTAAAAAAAAAAAATCATATATTATAGTAAGAAAGGAAAATCATATATTATGGTAGAATTAAAAGAAATTACAAAAAATAACCCTGAGGGCTGATTATTAATTAATTAATAAAAAATTTGAAACATGATTTAGTATTTTTTTTATTATTACTTTTTTTTAAGAAAAAAACTTTCATTTCATCTAAACATACTTATCAAGTTACATCAAAACAGAGGGTAGGCGGCCAACAAGCTGCGCTGCCATCAATTTCTAAATTGCAAACCCTAACCTACCAAATACAAAACCCTGCCCCCCTGGGACAGAACAATTGCTGTGATGACCCGTTGGATCCTAGTCAGGAAGTGGATAGTTTCTTGCGCTAGAGAGCTAAATGTGTCAAAGGAAAACGGGACAAAAACATACTGGTTCTCTGCACAAACTTTAGCGTCCTTATCTACTTTCTTCGATTATGTCTTTCTTGCAGCTTGTCCAGCTACAAACCCGTTTTCCTTTAAACCAACCAAAGGGGAAACCCCCGTGAGGTCTACACAAGCATGTCCGTGAGGAAATTCACATAGGCTTCTTTTTTTAGTAGAAATACCAGCTCTTCTCAAGATGTCCCACATAACATCCCGCACCCAGTCATGCCGATATTTGAACCCAGGGAGCTCTTTACAATGCACTGCGTGCTCCATGTATTTATCCATACAAGCTTTACGACATATCGGGCAGGTTTCATCTTCCGGGTGCATAGGGATCATTAACCGGTATTTGAGGATGGCTATGTATTCTACTGCAGATATGCATTGTCCAAGCCCATCAATCGGTATAACGGTCAAAAAGTCGTGAGCATGCCGGCGAGCTGATAAATCAAAAATTTCTCTATGCTTTGAGCGATTTTGCTAAACAGAGCATTTGCCAAAGTTTTTTGTGGCTTCGAGGGGGCGGTGTCTTTATTAGAGAAATCACAGATATCAACGTCTGGGAGAGAGACATTTAAGCGATCGAGCGCCTGCTGATAGTTCGGGTCGAGCCCAACGACCCCACTGTTTCGAAGGATATGATCATGTAGTTCCCAAGACTGAGCTCTGGATGCCACAAAGGCATAAACCCCAACATCTCGAGCTGACAGGAGACCCAAAACCAACTAGGCGCATTGGCGGAGATGCCAAGCTCCATTGGAGGTCACCAAAGAAGAGGCCGCACCCACAACTATGTCTTTCTATAGCCTTCCGGAGGCCATCATCGAACCGAGAAGCCGCATCCACCATCAAATGTGGTTGACAAGTCCGCAGCCCAAAAGATAACTTACCAACCCCCATGCACGGCCTTAGTAAGAGGAGTTCACATTAGGGATTCCCCAATACAAGGCAAGAGTTTCATGAGGTCAACCGCCCCTGAGGCCCACCGTCCTGCCAACTCCACAATGAAGCTAGGATTACGGCTAATATATCTTATATTTCTATTAATTGGCTTTCTTGTTAGGATTAATTTTTAGGCAAATTAACATAGGAATAGAGTAGCACTCTAATCTCTTGAATGATGATGGAAAATAGAAAGTATACAATCATAAAATGTGGGGATTCTAAAATGAGGTTTTTTAAGGTTGTTTTTTTATGTTATATTTTGAGGTTTTTATGGATGATGTTTGAAGAAAAATAAGCTAGCTAGATGGTTTTTTGTATTAATTTTATTCATTCATGATTGTCCATCAATGATCAAAGTCAATGATCAAAGTCAAGAAAAAAATATATATTTTTACCATAAAAATAAATGTAATGAGAAGGGGAACTGAAATCTTCGTTTTTTTCTAAATAAAACCTTTTAACTCACATCAAATTGATGAAATTTTGGTCACTTGTTTATTGGTGATGCCTGTAATTCTACTGGTTAACACCTGAACTCAAAATCTGTTTTATTAAAGTTGTAACAAGTTGATAGAAAAGACTAAATAAAATATCTGTCAAACACATGCTCAAAGCTAATTGAAGCATAATTCAAACAAATTGAAGGCCATAAAGAAGGCTATTTCACAAACTTTTTACACCCTTGATTAATTCTTGAATCAAACATGCTATTAAGCAACTAAAATCACAAAAAGCAACTAGTTTATATGAAATCTGGAAAGTGAAGAGGATTGCAAAGCTGAAATGAAGTGAAATAGGTGAAACTAAAGATTTGTTACATTATTATTCCTCCATTTCAGAAAGGGGGGCGATTCGCCCCCCAATACGCATCTGTCGGCAACTGACAAGAATTTACCAGATTCGGAGGTAATCCATGAAATAACGATGGATTCGCATCATTCATGAGTTGTTGTTGGCTACCGATGCCGGTAGGTGACCCTAGAGGGCCATTACCTGAGCCGGGTGTGGTCTCTTCTTCCTCAAGAGGAAGTCTCTCGTAGGCAGCATTCCCAAAAGATGCTGCCATTATCACCACGGGGCCTGACGCTAACAAAGGCCCCACTACCCCTCCTCCAACCACTTGCCCTTGACCACCAGCTAGATAGATGGTCAAACCTGAAGCGGCAGGTGGTGCTGGAGGAGGAAGAAAAGACCCTGATAACGATAAGATCTCAAACCGCCCATGTAGCGTCATAACCGCCCCAGGCGCTGCTGGCTGCTTGAGCGTAACATTGGTTACCGTGCCGTTACCGCTCAAAATACACACCCCTCTTTGCCTCCTTGTCGCAAAATTCGATATACTTTCTTGAATATCACACCCATTAGCCACTTCCATCACATGGGGCCTTAGAGCGTTGGCACTATCCCTAGTGATAATAATCGGTGGCTTGGGCTTGTTCTTCGAACCAGCCGGACGGCCGCGAGGCCTTCTGGTTCCACCACTACCGCCTCCACCACTACTATGATCTCCATCTCCACCGGTCACAACCGATGCCGATTCTCTATTACCTTCATTGTTGTTGTTGTGATTGTCTTCACGCTCTCTTTTTTGTCCATGGTTGAGGCTGCTACTTCCACCACTTTGCTCATCCTCCTCAGAATTTGGCTGCTCCTGCTGGTGGTGGTGGTGGTACTGCTGCGATTGTTGCTGGTGGTGGTGAGTGTGGTGTTGCTGAAACTGCTGGTGCTGGTGGTGCAGTTGAAGATCACTGGAATGAAAAGGAGGAGGTAGATGACGACCATGAGCAGTGACTGGATCCATCTTGAATAATTAATATTAATCAATTACCCTCAAAGAAGACTAAATCTTTGCTAGTTTGATTGAAGTTTTGTTGTGGGTTTGGTCCACTGCTAACCTTCACCAGAAAACCCAACCAAATTCTGAGCTGAAACATTCATATTTCCAACTTCTTTCTGTCTACTTTCAGTTGGAATCAGCTAAGAAAGAATATATGAACCATTTGGTTGCTGTTGGTGAAGTTTAGAGAGAGAGAGAGATGTCTTGTGTTTGGCTTAGTGTTGTTTGGGTTAGGGTTAGGTCATGAAGAGAGAGAGAGAGATAAGTTTGCGTGCGCATGGGCGGTGAGGTGGGCCCAACATCTGTCCCCCATTTTTACCCATGTTCTCCCCAATTCTTGAGTTCTTGTTTCCATATTTAGTGTTTTGTGCAGTAATTTTCATGTTTTGTATATGCTGCAACACTTGACTTAACCGGTCAAGTTTAAGACTCAAAAGATGCAATTTTCCTTCAAAGTTTTTTTTAACCCAACATACAACTAAAAGCAGCCTTATCGTTAAGATAATAATCAAGATGCTAATTTCGTTTGATTTAATTGTTTTAGCTTTAGCTAAAATGTGTCGATCTCATCGGGTAGGATTTTTATGACATAGTATTTCAATCTCAGTTTTGATGATAGAATTGTAAGATCTTGATGCGTTACCATTTGATCTTGTTCAACAACTTGGTTGTTTCAAAAATTACAATAAGCTAAAACAACTTAAATTTAGCTATCGAGTTCAACCTTTCTAACACCTAAATTAAATTTAGGAATATTGGATTTTAATAATCCTAACCATTCACCGTTGGCAGTCAACAGTCTCAACTTAAAAAATAACCACCGGCAATCCCAACTATTTACATATTGGCCACCAATGGACCATGACTAACAAAACCTTAACGCCGTTAGTCTCTGGTCGCCGGAAAACCATTTTTGGCTAGAAAACTCAACATTTTCGTCTCAAACCTCTTTGTAACCTTATTACGAACCTTTGTCTAGTAAAAACCTCAATTATTATTTAAGTCACCGAAAAACTTCTTTTTCGCCGAAAAACTTCTTTGTGTCCCGAAAACTCAACTTTTTAGCCGGAAAACTCAACATTTCCGTCCCACACCTCTTTGTATTCTTAAATCAGACCTTTAGAAACCTTTTTCTAGCCAAAAACAGTTTTCCGGCAACCGGAGACTAATGGCGTTAGGGTTCTGTTAGTCTGGGTCCAATGGTGGCCAATACGTCAATAGTTGGGACTGTCAGTGGTTATTTTTAAGTTGGGACTGTTGGCAGCCAACGACGAATAGTTGGGATTATTAAAATCCAATATTCCTTAAATTTATTCAAATTTTTAATCAACTACTTTGGTAATTTTAAACACCTAAATTATATTTATTCAAATTTTTAATCAACTACTTCAGTAATTTTAAACAGTACAACGCATTTTACATAAGGGATATCAGAGCATTCACATCCAAAGAACTAAATTGTGAGGGACTGTTTGGCAAACCTCTTAATGATTCATTAAGAGGTGGACCTCTTATTCGGACAGAGGTGATAGTGTTTGGTTGTGCCTCTTAATGGCAAACCTCTTAATGATTCAGTGCTGAATCATTCAGATATGTTGTGTTGCTGAATGAAAAAAAAAAGACAATTGTTACCCCCCTTTCACCTCTCTTCTCCTTCTTTTCTCTGTACAGATACAAGAAACATGCCATCATCAGCCAAGACCTCCACCCCACTCCTGTCCTCACCACCGAAGCCTCCCGCCGCCCTCCTCCTCCCTCTCCTCACCACCTCCCGCCTCCACCCTACTTCATCAGCCAAGACCTCCGCCCCCACCCCTCTCCTCACCACCGAACACCTCCCGCCGCCCTCCTCCTCCCTCTCCTCACCACCGAACAGCCGCCTCCTCCGTCACCGGAGAACTCACAACCGTAAGAAGCTCCGGCGGAATCACCCTCGCTCTTCTCTCTCTCCTCGACACAGTCACCGGAGAACTCACCCTCGCTCTTCTCTCTCTCCTCGACACAGTTACAGGTGAATCGTTTGATTCGTTCATATAAAGATTTGGGTTTGATTCGAATCAAACAGCACTTTGTTCTTGATTTGGGTTTGATTCGTTCATATACAGATTTGGGTTTGATTCGTTCATATACAGGTTTTGTATTTGTTCTTGAATTTGATGGTTCATCAATCTGTTGTATATTATTATGATTTGGGTTTTGTATTTTGTGATATAAATTGCAAAAACAGTAGACATTTTTATGTTTTTTTTTTAGTTTGTTTAGAGGGGTAAAAATGTAATTTCACACGGTCATTCAGATGTGCAACCAAACAGCACTTTACTGGTTCAGCACTTACTGGTTCAGAGCCTCTTACCCATTCAGACCTCTTATTCATTCAGCACTTATTGATTCAGATGTTGCCAAACAGCCCCTGAGTGTGGGGTTTTTAAAATATAAAGAGTATAAAAAATGGTCGTGAGTGGAGGAGAGAGAAAATGTTACTGTTCATCTGTATATTTGGGGGGACACTGTTCACCCATTATAATTTTTTAATATATATTGAAAGTGGCTGTGAGTGAAGGAGAGAGAAAAATGTAATGATAAAGATATAAAAATATTATTTAATTGAAAAGGAGAGAGAAAAAGTATTTGTTTTTAGTAGAAATATATTGATATATGAGTTGTTTTTTATTGGAATGTATGTATAATTTTAGAGGGCTAGATGTGAATGCTCTCATAGTAAAATTTTCAATCTCTACTATATTTTCAACTTACTTAGATTTGAAATATAATATAATATATATATATATATACAACTACAATGGTTTGATATGAAAAAGTCCCGACACTAATAGAGTGCCTTTTCTTGTCCCAGTTTGACCTTACAATCATCATCTTTTAAATAAAAAAAAATGACGAATCTTATTAAGATTATAATTTAGTAACATTGTAATAAGAATTATTGTTGGAAGTTCAAGCTTTATAATTGAAGTCTTACTATTTTAATATTTTGTTTAACATCTCTTTGGCAGGATTACGGACGACGGGCCAATAGGTTGCCCAATTTTACCCGTCTTGGGCTACTCTTATGTAGGCCCAGCAGATAAAGCCCACAATTGTAATACTTGTTCATTAAGGACTCTATCATACAAAACGGGCGGGAAAAGGAACTATCAGAGAATACAGGATGCATTAATTGAGTGACATGAAAAGCATCTCCGGCTGGCACAGTACCATGGTTGTAAAAGCCCCGCCTAGGCTCCGAGTACTCCCCGAGTACTCGCTACAAGGTAGGCTGTCGAGGCCCGAGTACCGTTCACTTAGGCCCATTACTCCCCGAGTAGTCTCCGCCTAGACCGAGTACTTCCCGAGTACTCCCGAATCCGACTAGGAAGCGCCTAGCGACTTTTGCAACCATGCACAGTACCTCCGAGCCGGTATCATTAAATGAAGGCAACCATCCTCCCGTTGGATCGTCTCGGTACCATCCCATAGGAGAGATAAGGACTCTTGGTTATATAAGGAAGGTAAGAGAACGATCTAGGAACACAAGTCCAAGGTATCTCACTTAATGCTCTCACATTTATTCCGACCATAATTCCTTTGCATTAAACACACACATTTATACCCGATTCACACCATAGAGATTGTTCCGGTGATTATACTCATCGGAATAAGTTGCTCTCTTACTCTCCGGCAAATTTACTTATTCTCACGCCGGAGCTTGGTCACGGATCCCCCTCCCGAGGCCCTCCGTGACGAGGCTAACGGTTTCCTTTTTTGTAGCAAGCAAGGGTTGGAGTATTACGACGTCAGCGAGGACCCATTGAACGTCATCCAGGGATTTGGGGATTCGACATTGGCGCCATCCGTGGGACATTTCAGTCCGGCTGATTTTTTCCACTCAAGATCTCCGGCGTTGTAATAACCCAATCGAAGAGAAACAACATGGCAACACCACCGAGTTCACGAACCATTCAGACGGTGCAAGGTGAACATGACAGGGTCACAGTAGAAGATGTTACACACGAAGAAGAAAACGAGAACCAGACGAGAACTCTGGAAAGGGAAGAGACTATCACACCAGACTTCGTTGCCATGCACAAGGAAGAGCTAAAGAAACAACTCGAGAATCTGGAGAGACAGGAAAGGCTTGATAGCCTCAGAGCCAGGCTGTCCTTTGACAAAACAAAACAAAAATGATGGTCTCGACCCTCTAGAAACAAAAATGATGGTCTCGACCCTCTAGAAACCTTCATGACAGCCCTCAGGCAGATGTCATCAGAAGAAAGAGAGGATCTCATCACGGGAAGGGGTCAGAAAGCAAAGGAAAAAGAGAGTCAAAACGACGACGGTTTGGATCAGCCCTACCTCCCTCGAGATTTAGCCGAGATCTCAAAGTTCACCAAAAGAATAGCCGAGGCACCCATACCCCCCAAGCTCAAGCTACCCTTGAACTTTGACAGATATGACAGGACACGGGACCTAGAGGATCACCTTCATCCCTTCAAGGGCGCAGGACAGTTAGGGCGATGGCCAATGCTAGTTTGGTGTCACATGTTCGTGCAAACACTAACGGAGGGAGCCGGGCTCTGGTTTGACAGCCTTCCCCCCGGAGGAATCGATAGCTACGAAGAATTAAGCGAGAAGTTCCTAAGGAACTTTGGGCAACAAAGGAAGGTGGTCAAGAACCCAAACGAAAACATGCACATAAGGCAGAGGGATAACGAATGGATATACCAGTACATGGAAAGGTTTGTCAAGGAAAGCATGAACATCAAAGATGTCCCTGAGGTCATGAAAATCAGCAGCTTCATCAATGGACTGAAGCATGCACAACTATGCGAGAAGTTAGGAGAGGAGTTCCCACGCACATTCGACAACCTCATGGACAGGGAAAGGGCCTTTGTCAGAGGAAAAGACACAGTCAACAAGGCTAAAGATATGGACGTCCCGACCCGAAGAAGCAATCCCGCTCCAAAGCCTCCAGAAAAAGGTACATCATACTCCCGCAAACCAACTTTTGATAAGATGTTGCATGACAGGGCAAGACCCACATACTCCCCATACAGACCCCGGGGTAGGGGGTCACTCTCTTAGTCCGATAGCTTCACCCCTCTCACTAAAACACCGAGTGAAATACTGGCTACTGAGCGAGTGAAGAATTCTTTTCCAAGGCCACCACCCCTAAAGCCGGGACCGAAGGCACAGTCGAAAGAATACTGTGACTTCCACAGGGGCTTCGGCCATAAAACCGATGATTGTATGTACCTAAAGAGGGAAATAGAAGCCGTAATAAAAACGGGTAAATTAGCTCACTTAGTTAAAGAAATTAAAGAAGGGGGAGGGGATCGCAAGGGAAAAGATGTGAGGGAGCCTGGAAGGGCAGACGTAGACATGATCAGGCGGAGCCTCGGAGGGATGAGTTTGACACCACTAGGAGTGTAAAAGCTAGAGTCCTGGGCTCCCCAGACCGCATGAGAGCTCCCATACTGATGTCACACCTGGAGGAAAATTGAGGTGCAAAGACTTTCCCTCAACATTTCGGCCATAATAGCCGGGCACAAAGTAGCCAGGATAAATGTAGACGGGGGAAGTGGAGTAGAGGTGATATATGAGCACTGTTTCCTGAGATTTGACAGGGATGTGAGAGATAGGCTTGAGGAAGACTCGATCCCCCTCGTTGGTTTTAACAATAGTGTATCTCACCCCCTAGGGAAAATAAGGCTCCCGTTTACTGTTGGGGTAGGGGACCGTGTCCGAACCATAACCCTCACTTTCACAGTGGTCCGGGCACCCTAAAAATACAATGCAATCCTGGGAAGAACGGGGATTGGTGATTTGCAAGCACAGGCCTCAACCCCACATGGAGCCTTGGTATTACAAATGCCAAAAGGCTTAGCTTGGGTAAAATATTCATACGAAGTAGTGTCTTCTGTTTCTGAGGGGGGAAGTGCCCGAAAAGCCTCGAAATGAAGGAATAGAAGAATGGGTCCTTTGCGACAGATTCCCAGAGCAGACGGTTAAGGTGGGAAGCCACCTCAGTGACAAATGCAAAAGTGCCCTAAAGGAATTGCTTCTCTTCAACATAGACGTATTTGCATTTCAACACAGAGATATGACGGGGAACCTGAGAAGTCTAACCGAACACCGGCTCAATACATACACCCAATGTTGTAGAAGGCGCTAGGCGCTAGTCGGGCGGTGAGGTACAGCCTAGGGATTAATCGGGATTAATAGGGATTAACCGGGATTAATCGGAATGGGATTTTTATATGTATTTTTTCAAAATTATATATATATACCCAATAACATAAAAATAATACTTCAAAATTCACATAAATACTTCAAGTTTCAGATAGTATGGTTCGATTTTGACCGATTTTGACCAATTTTGACCGCCTAGGACCTCCTAGTACCGCCTAGGACCGATTTTGATCGATTTTGACCGACTAATATTGTCCGATTAATCCGATTTTTGACTGCCTAGGACCGATTTTGACCGCCTAGGACCGATTTTGACCGATTTTTTACCATGACCGATTAATTGACCGCCTAGCTCAAAATTAGGCAGTAGATGACCGCCTAGCGCCTAGGCGCCGATTAATCGGCCGCCTAGGCCGATTTCTGCAACCATGCATACACCTGGGCGAAACCGGTAAAGCAAAAGAAACTGAGCATGGGTCCCAGTAAGAGAAGGGCTGCATGTGAAGAAACCAGGAAATTACTCCGAGCAGGAATAGTGAGGGAAGTAAAGTATCCTTCCTGAGTCGCTAACCCAGTCATGGTCAAGAAAAAAGATGGAGGATGTGCATAGACTTCTAGGACCTGAATAAAGCATGCCCCAAGGACTGCTACCCTCTCCCGGAGATAGACGTCCAGGTGGACTCCCTATCT
>JARYGA010009885.1:0-28953 GCA_030545235.1 Helianthus tuberosus | reverse complement strand
CTTATGAGGGAATGGCTCTTCTGACTGAGCTCTAAAAGCAAACACTCCTTCTTCCTGATCAACAGAATACCCAGAGAGGGCAGGCTGTGAAGAGGTACCTTCACTCCTAGGTGAATCAGACAACTGACGATTTATGTCTGAGGCTCCTTGATCACTCATACTGTAAACTAACAGATAGTCAAATAACACATAACAATTAAATACAGTTATGCACGTATTTTCATTATTTCCTAACACAAAATTTAGAATTTAAGTGTCAGCAGAACACTTCTTTGGCTTAGACCAGTGGCTAGGCTCTGATACCACCTTCTGTCGCCACCCCCGATCCCTGAGTCCCGGGAACGGGCGGCCGCGAGCCAGTTTCGGTGGTATCGCGTAGTGTCTAATTTGGCAGCGGAATTTTTCATCAGAACCGTAGTTAGGAAATGTTTATCAGAGTAAAACCACCATATTTGATATTAATAATAACATGGGGAAAACCCAAGTTTCTTATTACAATACACTTATAGGGATAAACCCTATTTTATTGAATTTAAAACATCGTTTATTAGGTAACTTTTATAGCCCCATTTTTCCCAAGCCTTCAGTGCTCTCCAGCTGGCTTTTTACTAATTGGCTGTCACATTGGGTTACCTGAAACGCGTTTTAAAAACATTTGTCAGTCGAAAATACTGGTGAGTGAATCCCAGTTTAATCAAGAAACATTTTATCAATTAAAACAGTATTGAGAGCGATCACATTGTTTATGTCTACACAATTACTCCATTTGGTACTATCAATCCACTGACCTGTGGGTCATATTACACATTGGCTAACTCATTGTCCAATGGTAACGTACTGTCAACCTTGATTTACTACTCACAGTGTAGTAAATTTTGTATACAAAACCCCAACATACCGACAGTAATTGAAGAACTACAAAGACTCAATAACCGCTTAATCACATTGTAAAACATTTAAGGTTTTGTAAAACATTACAAAAAGGTTAACAAAAAGTGGATAAACTCACAAAAAGGTTTACACAAAAAGAAGGATTACTCACATTGCTATATTAGGTTTCTCGTAAGGGTTTCCTGGATATAATCTATAATTTATACAAATGTACATTGGTTAGTATCATAACCCTTTGAAAATATTAATGATACCCTCCCCGAGACGGCATTCCAACAACTACGTCGGGCAGAACCACGACAGTTGTTACGGAACCCTAAATCAATCGAGCAGCGTATCTATTATGAAACTGGGGTTATAATACTTACAACGGAGCAGAACTTCGCTAATTAGGGGGATATAATACCTGACTATAATGTTTCTTCTACAAAATTTTGAGATTGAGAATGAATTGTGAGCGACGTAAAACGAAAACTGATGCGTTCTATTTATAGTTGCTGAAATTGACTCTCACGCGGCCCGCGTAAAAGTAGCCATAGGGCTACGCGGCCCGCGTCAACATGTGGTCAACGTGTAGCTTGTCCCGGTCACCAAGTAGACCCGCCACGATGTCGACACGTGTCGGCCTAGGATGTCTCCGCGTTTAATGATCTCTAGCGGCCCGCGTAAGAGTAAGCTAAAGCTTACGCGACCCGTATCAACTTAAGAAATCAGTGAAGTCTGGTCTCAACCTTGATACTGCCCGCGTGAAATGTTGGCGTGGGTCTACGCGGCCCGCCTTAACTTAACATTTTCAGATTTTTATTTATTTTATATGCTATAATATATTTCGGGCTCGGTTTTCGCATACGGGGTGTATTATAAGACATAATGGGACATTTTACAGTATACTAAGGTGTTGGAAATATTATGAGGGTGTTGGTTTTACCGAGGGTTGTTAGAGCTCATGTCTAAGCGTGAGCCAAAGGGCTTGTGCATAGCTTGCCACAGTTCAGATGTAAAACATGGGTCACGATCAGAAATGATGGAGGTTGGCACTCCGTGCCTTGATACTACTTCCTTTAGGTAGATGTCTGCTAGAGTAGAAAACTTATCCGTTTCCTTGATAGCCAGAAAATGTGCAGACTTGGTCAGTCGATCCACGATCACCCATATGGTATCGTTTCCGCGTTGAGATCTGGGCAGGCCAGTAACGAAATCCATGGAAATTTGCTCCCATTTCCATTTAGGTATCTCTGGTTGTTGAAGTAAGCCTAATGGTTTCTGATATTCAGTCTTGACCCTCGCACAAGTCAAACATTTGCTGACATAGGTTGTTATGCTGGCTTTCATACCAGGCCACCAGTATGTAGACTTTAGGTCGTGGTACATCTTATCCGAACCAGGATGTACTGAATAACGAGACTTATGTGCTTCATCCATCACAAGCTCGCGTAAGTCTCCATAAAGTGGAACCCAGATGCCTCCGTTAACATAGTAGGCACCATTTTCCTTTTGTTCTAGCCGTTGCCTCGATCCTCGTAGGGACTCAGCCCTGATGTTTTCTGCTTTTAATGCTTCAACCTGAGCATCGCGGATCTGAGCAGGAAGGTTAGATTGGATGGTAAGCTGTAACGCACGTACACGCTTAGGTATAGTATCCTTTCGACTGAGGGCGTCGGCCACAACATTGGCTTTGCCCGATGGTACTTGATCGCACATTCGTAATCGTTCAAGTGCTCAACCCATCGGCGTTGTCGCATGTTTAACTCCTTTTGCTTGAAGATATGCTCGAGACTCCTGTGATCGGTGTAAATGGTGCACTTGGTACCGTACAGGTAATGTCTCCATATCTTAAGTGCGAAAACAACTGCTCCCAATTCCAAGTCGTGCGTAGTGTAGTTCCTTTCGTGAACCTTAAGTTGGCGCGATGCGTAAGCAATGACCTTGTCATGTTGCATTAACACGCAACCCAGTCCTTGGATGGAAGCGTTGCAATAAACCACAAAATCATCTGTGCCTTCAGGCAATGAGAGGATAGGCGCGCTACAAAGTCTATCTTTTAAGTGCTGAAAAGCAGATTCCGGTGCATCACCCCAACGATAGGTGACACCTTTCTGAGTCAGTGAAGTGAGAGGTTGCGCAGTCTTGGAGAAATCTTTGATAAATCTTCTGTAATATCCTGCCAAACCCAAGAATTGGCGGATTTCTGTTGGTGTACGGGGTGCAGGCCAGTTCTTGATCGATTCAACCTTAGATGGATCCACATGAATTCCATCCTTGTTTACCACATGGCCTAGAAAGTGGACTTCGCGAAGCCAGAAGTCACATTTCGAAAACTTGGCATACAACTGCTCTTTTCGAAGGAGTTCCAGAATAAGCCTCAGGTGTTGCTCGTGTTCCTCCTGACTCTTAGAATAGATCAGGATGTCGTCGATGAAGACTATGACAAATTTATCCAGGTAAGGTTTGCACACTCGGTTCATGAGATCCATGAAGACCGCAGGTGCATTTGTCAATCCAAAAGGCATAACCAGAAACTCGTAATGGCCGTAACGAGTTCTGAATGCTGTTTTGGAGATGTCCTCCTCTCGGACTCTCAGCTGATGGTAGCCTGACCTTAGGTCAATCTTGGAATAGAAACTTGACCCTTGCAATTGATCGAATAAGTCATCAATACGTGGAAGAGGATAACGATTCTTCACGGTCACCTTGTTGAGTTCGCGGTAGTCAATACACATTCTGAAGGTACCGTCTTTCTTCTTCACGAATAACACTGGAGCTCCCCAAGGCAAAGAACTAGGACGTATGAAACTCTTTTCCAAGAGTTCCTGTAGTTGCGTGGACAGTTCTTCAAGTTCTGATGGAGCTAGATGATAAGGTGCTCGAGCTATGGGCGCTGCTCTAGGAGTTAGCTTGATTTGAAATTCAACTTGACGATGAGGCGGAAGACCAGGCAATTCCTCAGGAAATACCTCAGGAAAGTCGCGCATAATAGGAATGTCTTCTATCTTCCTTTCTTCCGAGGATGTATCAGAAACGAGGGCTAGAATAGCAGTGTGGCCCTTTTCGCAAACACTTCTGGGCCTTAAGGAAAGAGATAATGCCTATGACAGCACCATTCTTGTCGCCATGAATCACGAGGGGTTCTTCACCAGAACGAGGGATGCGGACAATCTTCTCGTTGCAAAGAATTTCCGCTTGCTGATGAGATAACCAATCCATCCCAATAATAACGTTGAAACTACCCAGAACGATAGGAACGAGATCGATAGAGAAAATCTGACCAGCTAAGACGAGGTTACAACCTTTAAATATGTGGGTGGCCTCGAGACTTTTACCGTTTGCTATCTCTACCGTGTGTTTGGTGGTCAAAAGTGTTGGGGTGCGCTTAAGCATTTGACTAACTTTTAAGGACACGTAACTAGTATCGGCACCCGAATCGAATAAAACAGTAACAAAGAAATCATCCAGAAGGAACTTACCCATCACAACGTTGGGATCGTTCCTCGTGTCTCCCTGACCCAGCACGAAAACACGTCCCCTGGCACCATTGCCATTATTGTTACCCCCGTTGTTGCCTCCATTATTGCCTCCATTGTTGTTCCTGTTTCCTTGGTTGTTGTTGTTCTGATTCTGGTTTAGCTGGGGACAGTTCCTCTTAAAGTGGCTTTCAGCACCACACTGAAAGCATCCTTTATTGCCCTGCTGCTGCTGGTGGTTCTGTGGAGCTTGTTGTTGTTGTTGGCGATTCTGATTTGCTGGTCGTGCCCTCCTTCAATCCTTTGCTTCATGACCAAACTTGTTACACCTCAGACAACGACCCTTGTTGCACTGCCCGCTATGATGCTTGTGGCACCGGTTGCACTTGGGGTGGTTCCCTCGGTATCCACCCTGTCCTTGACTACCGGAAGATTGCTGACCAGGACTCTGGTAGTCATCAGTCTTTCGCTGCTGAGACTGAACTGAAGTAGAACCCTTACTGGAATTCCCATCCCATTTTCGCTTGTTATCATTGGGAGCGTCAGTAGTAGTAGCACTAATACGCTTGGGTAGTTTGTTCTGTTCAACTGCTTGATCAGTGAGATGTTGGGCCGACTTAATGATTTGCTGAATGGTACCCAGGTTAGCTGAAGTCACGTGACTCTGAATCTCTGGTACAAGACCCTTGAGGTACAACTCAATACGTTTGATGGGAGGGTCTACCATAGTAGGACACAAGATGGCCAGTTCGTTTGACCTCTTCGTATACGCCTCAATTTCAGACCCCGTCATCTTCAAATTGAAGAATTCCACCTCCAGCTTGTGGATGTCGTCACGACTACAGTACTCTTCTTTGATCAGTTCTTTGAAACCGTTCCATGGGGTGGCATTAGCAACCGCCAGCCCTAGCAGTTGAACCTGTGCCTTCCACCAGGTTAACGCAACACCTTCGAGTGTTCCAGTAGCATATTTCACCCTACGATTTTCAGGGCATTCACACATCTCGAAAACAGACTCAAGCTTCTCGAACCAGTGAAGAAGGCCTACATCTCCTTCTGTGCAGCTGAAAGTACTAGGTCGGCAATCCATGAACGTTTTGAACGTACATACAGGAGGCTGAGCATTTTGACCTGTTGCGCGAGAACAAAAGACAAGGTTAAGCACGAGGGTTGGTTTGCGAAGGTAGGATCTAAACGTCCTAAGATGGGTTGGTATGGCAGGTTATACCTCCTGCAGGGATAGCTGCGAGTGCCTCAGCAACCCGTTCATTGATCAAAGCCATCAACTGGGCTTGAATTAGGTTGATACGTCCTCCGCGTCCGTTCATGATCTTCATAACGAAGCAACGTAAGTAAGAAAAGTGTCGCGAAAGTGCGTAAGCGTGGGATAACAGGAGAGAGTAAGCACACAAGGTTCAAATAGCAGTTATCACGTTAACTAGTGCACAGTGTGAACTGTCTAACCGACAATATAAACATAAATCATACCACCTATTGTGTCGAGTCTTGCACGTGGAGTGAAGCGTCGTTGTGGATCGTTGAGCACTATACAGGTTATAGTCTGGTTATGTCAAAAAGCCTTTCCCCCTTTTAAAACCAAGTTCACTATAACCAATGGCTCTGATACCAATCTGTCACACCCCCAAAATCCACCAAGCGGAGTATCACCGCTTGGAGGCGTGACGTGACCAGGATTGAGCCACCAATCATACTGAACAGCATAAATAAGTAAGTAAAACCAACTACAATACAATTGGTGACTATAAGACAGTAACCAACTTTAAGTTAACAGCGGAAGCATAAAACGTAAGTCCAAAACATAGGTTCGTTGTTCATAAGTTTAAAGACCAAAACATAAGTTCCATAAGTTTATAAAGTTTAATTGTTAAGCATGGGACATAACAATCCATATCCCACAACAACCTTCTCCTCGTGCAAGCTCCATAGGCATCTAGTGACCTGTAAGGCATGTAACAACGAGTCAACAACAAAGTTGAGTGAGTTCACGGTTGGTTGATTAGTTTTAAGTTGTTTTTGAAAAACGTGGTTTGACTTTCGTTGGCTTATTTGCTGTGGGGGTTACCCCATAGTTGAAAGTATGTTTAACTAGTTCCTTTTATTACCCAAACCATATCCATAATCAGTGGGGGCTTCCCCATGTGAACCACTAGACCGTACCATATCGACAACTGACGAACAATAGTTGTGCCATCCGTCAATGTCTATCATCATTGACAGTTTGCCATAGTCCATTAGTACACGCCCGTCCGAACGGCACGGTGTGAGGTTTGTTAAACCTAATAGCGCTATTAACTAATGACCCGCTCGCCATTGGCCTCGGCGATTAAGTCGATATAAAATGAGGGACTTCATGATAGAGTTTTGTCTAGTAAGTTTTAAGGTTGTTGTCCTACCCAAGGAGGACGAACGTACGTATTCTACCCAAGGAGAATACGCAGGATTAATATTGGCATCCTACCTATGGAGGATGGTCGTACATATCCTACCCAAGGAGGATATGTAGGTTTCGTTTTAATTCTTTAACCCATTCTCAACCACCGGGAATCCCATGCCTTAGAAAGTGTGTGAACTCACCTCGGTTGCTCGGTTTGACTCTCAAAAATAGCTAACAGTCACGGTCGGTCAATCACGTCCTAGTATGATTACCACTTAGTTTATTAGTGACTTCAAATAAGCACAAAGTTCCTACACGCATCTACCAAATAACATGCATCATTTTAACGGTTCATGCCCATATAAACTTCCCATCTATTCCCGTTCATAAGCAAACATACGACATTGCACATAACACTTTTATTGACATATAACATGTTAGATTATTCTCAGGTAACCTACCCGACATTTAGACACGCGAATTACTACTTATGTCGTTTCAGCTTTTATATTCAAAACTGGGCTGTTTTTGGGAATTTTACAGAAGGTCTTAAACGATCCAAATATTATTGTGTAAAAATCTCGGGATCCAATTCATCACCAATATTTTATAAAAAATCATTTTCCAGACTGCAATCAGATTCATCTTTTTCTGATTGCAGTCCACGGAATAATTTATTAAAAATTCATTGGGAGTCCGATTGATGAAATTCCAGTGGAAGAGTTACTACGACATCAGTGTCCATCTACAGTACAAATTTCGTGACCTGATTCTACATATATTTCAGTTATGATGAAGAACGTAACACATATTTTCAGCAGTAAAAATGCAGCTTTAGCTGCTGTTATAAAACGACCCTTTAAAAATAGTAAACGAAGTCCAAAAATTATGATTCCAGTTCCATTAGAACCGTATTTCATAATAACACGTTGTAGACTCAAGAAAATCAAGTTTTTGTTAAGTTATGATATGGTTACAGCCAACTGAAGTTGGTTGTAAATACTTGGACAGAAGCTGTTTTCAGCTTATTGTGTTCTAACGCATGTTCTATTTGTTCCGTTAACATGTCTAGTGATCAACAACGACCTTTAACATCAATATTAACAAGTAAATCATCAAGTAATCAGCAACATGTTCACTACAACATCCTACTACAACATCTCATCACATTTCAACAATATTTCATCATTAAGTTAGCTCTATGTTCAAGACTTTTTCATAAAATTCATTAGGGTTCTTAACATTTTGATCATTACACAACATTAACCACTTAAATAACATGAATAATGAATGGATCTAAGTTCTTACCACTAGTTCAAGACTAGGGAAGTTCAAGTGAAGAAATGTGGTGGATAAAAGAAGATGAGAGTGGTCCTTCAACTTCCGAACACACCGAGCTTCGTTGTATGATCTCCAACACCTATGTATGCCCTTAGATTGGTTGAAGATGATAAAGTGATGATGGTGAGGGTGGTGGTGGCTCACGGCCGAGCAAGAGGAAGAGGGAGAGAGTAGGATGAAGTGTTGTTGTGTGAATGATGAGAATGATGGTGAACTTTTGGTTTTATAGAAAATCCTCCAACATGTTAAGGACTCTTGGATAACATGTTTCAATTGGTGAGACAAGATCTATTATAATATGCAAATAAAATCATGGTGTGTGGGCTACCTTGTAGCCGTAGGATGGGGGGGGGGGTATAGGGTTGGGTTTCAACTATGTAGTTTGTGATCTTAGTTAGATTCTAAGTATGTAGTTAGTGTTATAAGTGGGTTATGTAATATATAGTGTGTTAGGGTGTTCGGGGACGCTAACTAGTTTAGAAAAATAAAACAATGTGTTTAACAATATTTTTGTGTTCCGGGTAAAGTCCGGTTGTTCGGTTGGGTGTTGTTCCGCTAAAGTGCTTAATTAATCCGTAATGTGTCCTATATATATATTTTTGTAACATTTTTTATTTTCAACACTCAGGAAAGCATACCAGACTATTTAGTAACTTTTCCGTACACTACTAGGATGTTAACTAGCACATGTAAGTATAGCATAGTAATCAGAAAGCAGTTAAGTGATTCAGCACAATCATCAAGCACTTTAATTATCATTAATAAATTGTACGGATACATGGAATTATGAGGCTTGTCACATTCTCCTCCTGTTAAGAGAATTTCGTCCCGAAATTTAGCACCTGGTTACTGAGGAAGCTAGTTAAGTTGCGTTGGTTTCCTGGTTTTCCTGGGGTGTCACACTTATAGTCCCCAACTTTTGGAAATTACACCGGTGCTCCGTATGGTTTGACAGTTTGTTACTCGGGATAGTCCCTGGAGTGGATGTCCGTTAGTTTTCTCAGTTAAATCTATGTAAAATGACAAAATTACCCCTTATTTATTAAAACAAAGTTTAAAACATTAAAAGAAATCCAGTAATAAATAGTTATGGGACCCACCAAAACATCATCTTCAACCTCACCCTTTCTTCTCCATCTAGCACCACCCTTAACCCCACTACCCAAGCCACCGGAAAAACGAGTTCGTCAGCCATCATCAAACCCTAGTTCATCACCTTTAAAATCGATGGGGGTTAGTTTTCTCCGTTAAGTCAGATCTGCCATCCTTTTCATCACGTTCAGCTCCACCCAACCACATACTGAACCTACAAATCAGACTTCCATCGGTGTGCAACCTGCAAATCACAGAGGACCACACCCCCCGCCCATCGAAGATAAAATGCCGCTTCATAGAAATCCTCCATCTAAGATCTCTTTCCCGGAGAACTTGTAAACCTGTAGCGAAGAAATTTATAAAAAAAATTTAGTTGTTTTAAGATGAATCTGCAACAAGGTTAAGATCAATCGGCGTGAATCTATAAAGGGGATCGGAAAACGATAAGAACAAAACATCAAAGTATGCAAACAATATTGATAATATTATGTGGATAGAAATTTGTTACATGGTTGTGCCTATCAATGTTGAGATCTGATCCCAAAAATCGGAGAGAATATGATTGATTGGATTAAAAAAATATCATTATCCCAATGTATAAATTGCCCCTTTTCTGTCTGTGAAGTTGCACAAAGTTATAAAAGCTTGCGGCAGTTTGTGATGGTGGAAAGAGCTTCATCTTGATATTTGTTTCAGATTATATGTACGATCGATGGTGGGGTTGGTGAAGGTGACAGGGTAAGGTGGATGGGTGGTTGATGGTGGAGGCGGGTATAGGTTTAGGAGGCGGAGCATGTGGTGGTGGAAGGGATGGGGATGGCGGTAGTGGGGAGTGGTGATGGCGGCAATGGAAGTGATGGTGGTGGTTTTTAGTGAGAGAGAGAGTAGAAAGAGAGAGATATAAGTGTTAGTAAGTGTGTGTATATACATATATGTTTTATTTATTTAATACTTGATTATTTTATTTTATTTTATATTAAGGGTATTATAGTCATTTCACACCAACTTAACTGAGAAAACTAATCCTTATCCACTCCAGGGACCATCCGAGGAACAAACTGTCAAACTACAGGGAGCACCAGTGTAATTTCCAAAAATTGGGGACTATATGTGTTACTTTACAAAACCACAGGGACTATACGGCCATTTTACTCAAAATGGATGAAAAGTGGGGAATATATAGTGTTTAAAGTTGAAAAAAGAAATATTTAATGTATTTATCGTTTTCAAACGGTCAAAAATATCGATCAAATCAAAATTTCAAACGGGCAACGCGTTGTAAATCCACCGCCAAACACAAAAATTTCAAAAATAACGCCCACGAGGGCCGAAGACGGGCGTGTTTTGGGCGTTTTTGGCGTAAAAAACGCCCCAAATTGAACGACTACGAGTGGTCTTATGCTCTTCTATTGTTTTCTTTTTCCTAAAATTAATATCAACCCTCCAAATCTAAAATCAATGGATTAGAATCCTTCTTAACATTCTTATTTATGTTGTCACTTGTATTTGATCTTAATCCTAGGAAATAACATAACAACATATGAGAAAACATAAAATGAAATTTTGGATAAGTGTCTAGTTCGCTCTAACTTGATTTCTTGAGCGTCATTATAAATTTCCTACAACATGTATTAAAGTATTTGTCAACACAAATGGTCAGTGAGATTTGTCATTTTAGTCCCTGAGATTTGATTCAAAATGTCACTTTAGTTCAAATAGTTTTTTTCTACAATTTTAGTCCCTGACCTTTTGTCATTTTTTAGCATTTTCATCCACCACCACCCACCCCATCACAACCTTCTATCATCGCCACCACCTGCCTGCACCATCACCACCCACCCACCTCACCACCATGACCGCCCACCATTTCCACCACCACCGGCCACTTTCCGCCACCTACGTCATCAACCAACACCACCGCCATCATCGTAAACCAGCAACCACCACCATTTTCTTCACTGTAAATCGGCACACCACCATCCATATACCATCACACATGCAAAAAAAAATGTGGTTTGACCAAAATGCCCCTAAGTTAACTGACTTTTTTGAATATAGTTAGTGGGTTGGATGACAATGACAAAAAATAACAACATACAAGGACTAAAATGGCAAAAAAAAAAACTATTTAGACTAAAGTGACATTTTTTGTCAAACTTCAGGGACTAAAATGACAATTTACTTTTTTTCTCTGTGTCAGCTTGTTACAGATATAGATCACTTGTTAAACTTCTCACCATAAAAAAAAAAATTCTTTTATAGATCTGATCTATCTATCTACTCACACACACATAATGTTGTTTATAATTTATAACTAAATTCAATGTGCTAAAGAGAAAAACGTTAATCTAAGGACCAAGATGTTAGAAAAACAAGTCACTAATGTGAAATCCAAAGTTAAAAAGTGTTGGACGAAAATTGCATATTGTATATTAGTTAAAGGGTTGTTACACGCCCAAAAATGCAATGGGATTGCCGGATTGGGTCCTCTTTTTAGTTTTAATTCCAATGGCTAAAATCAATAGGAGCACCTCATTGACCCCCATTGTTTATACTGCCGTCCAAATATGAAACCATTTTCCTCATCTCAACTAAATAAACAACTTTGACTTTTTTTTTCATGTGAAAAGAAGCACTACAAAATGGATAGTTTGAATGTAAACAAGATGTGATAGTGATTTGGTCCAATGAAATATATAGATTAAAATTTACGTTTTAGAACTAATAATTTTCAATTAACACGTTTCATAAAAAAAAAGTTTTGACTTTTATATTTTTAATAAACATTCTAAAAAAACCTACTTTGACATCATTGTTTCCAAACGCAGCAGCTTAGAAATGTACATTCATTGACGTAGTTTTGTTGCCATTTTTTGAATTACTTACAACATGTTAAAGAAATGTAAAAATACAAGTATCTAAGTTTTTTACCAACATTATGTAAAATATTGCATAAATAACAAAAACTGTTAGGTGCATTTTTAGGCATATTTTATCATATAACACATATTTCCATTGCATATTAGGCATTTAGATCATAGATATTGCATAATTTTGAAATACACACGTTTTTTGTGGAACGGAATCTACTTTGATCGTTTTTAATGATTTTGTAGGCACGGAGTGATTGCGGGCGATAACTGAAAGGTTGAGTAGATTATGAGCTTTGAAAGATGATGAAGAAGTTTATATTAAAGCGAAATCGAATTAGAAATGATTGAAAAAAAAGGAACTCTATTGAAGTGAATATGGTGATGAGTTGGGCTCTATAAATTAAAAGGTCTTGGTGAGTTGTAATTAGTTAATATGGGCTGAATTAACAAGTCCATTTGGGCTACCAAGAAGAAAAAAAAGAACGAAAACACAAAGGAAGGGGAGTTTGGCAAGTGGAGATGATATAACATCATCTTGACGGCTGGAACGAAGATCGCAAAGAAGGCATTTTCTCTTTTGTGATTTCTAGAACAACAAAAACTTGTTTTGAGTTTGTTTTCGTAAGTTTTAAGTTTTGGATGCTTTGTTTCATTTTAGTATTGATTGTTCTAGCCATCTTATCCGGTTAGAACCGTATAGTTTTAACACCGGGGTTTATTTTATTTGTTACGGTTCATAAAAGTTTTGGATGTTTTGTTTCATTTTAGTATTGATTGTTCTAGCCATCTTATCCGGTTAGAACCGTATAGTTTTAACACCAGGGTTTATTTTCTTTGTTACGGTTCATAAACTTATATGAACGAGCACGTTTGATCCGATTATTTTAGTGGTTTGTTTGTGTAATTCTTGTTTTTTTTTACCACGGATTATTCCGGAAAAAATATTAGATTGTTAGTAAACTTGATCAACTTGTTAATATTTCTAATAAAGTTCAATCAATTTTTTAGAACTTTAATAAAGTTTTAATTTTTGACATTAGGAACAAAATAATATTTTGAGTTTGTCTATGAACCCAAACTATTATAGAATCATATAATGTAGATAAACATTCCGAACGGCGTGTGTTTTTGAATATAATCGATACTTCTATCACGCAAACCGCACGCTAAGATCTAAACGGTGTGAGCTTAGAGTAGCGGGTTGGCTCTAACCGACGAAATGCGTTTGGTTGGACATTAGATGGAGTGGATGTCCGAACTGCGTGACATCTAGTATTGATACAAACTATAATTTAAACAGAATCATTGCACCGTGACCGTTAATGATCCTAAGTTGAACCGAATCAAGAAATTGCACTGGTGTTGAAATTAGCTTTTAGTATCTGAATTTACCCAAACCTTTTTAATTGACATTTTATATAATTTTTGTTTTTCATAACTTCTAAGTTTAAATCAAAACCCTCTTGAAATAAAAACAAGTGTATCGTGTTTAAAACGTTTTGGTATAATCTAGTTAATCCGTATCCTGAGGACATGAATTCTACTTCCACTTATAGTAGGTTTCTTTATTATTTTATTTGTTGGATTCGACAGCCCGAGAAAAACATATATTAATATAAAATAAGATGATGAAGATAAAGAGGAAGAAATACAAGTGCAAGCTACTCGTGGAAGACAGGACAAAAAACAAGCAAACACCGGCCGGGGGGGGGGGGGGGAGGGGGTGTTAAAATTGGATGGAAGATAAAGAGGTAGCCTTGGTTAAGTCGTCCGTACATATTTCCAAGGACAAAAAAGTTGGAAATCAACAATCAAAGGACAACTTTTGAAACGAGTTATTGCACATTTTGAAAAACTACTCGGTGGATCAGCCTGAAACGTGGACCAAATCACGGGGAAATGAACGAATTTAAATAAAAAATAAGTCTACTCAATGCGTGTTATGCACAAAGGTATATTATAAATCCTATTTTTTTTTAAATTATATCAGTTTGTAACATTATTATTGATAAAATGTAAAATATATGCACTTTATTTTTTAACCATAATATTAATCTGAGTAACGTGCAATAATCCTTAACGTACGAGCGTACACTGTGAAATTACGCACGTTGTAAAACTCAAAACCCTAATCACGCATGTTGAAAAGACATAATCACGCGTGTTGAAAACCATAACATGCTTCATTACATAATTATAACATGCATCATTACATAAGTATAACATGCATGATTATGGTTTTTCAACATGCGTGATTAGGGTTTTGAATTTTACAACATGCGTAATTTCACAGCGTACGCTCGTACGTTAAGCAATATTGTATTTTACGCTTTCACATATTAATCCTATATTTTCTAATATATTAGCTTCGCATTTGGCCAAATGGATCGAATGAGGTGACTATTATCAAGGATACCCTAAGCGAATACGCACAACTCTACATGAAGAAATGGTTTTCTCAATTGGTGTCATGGGAGATTGCGAGGACTCATTCCAAATGGATTCCCTTTCCGTTGATGGTCCAACGGATACTTGTGGTCGTTCTCAAGAAACAGTCAAAAACATCCGAGTCGAGAAATTTCACAACCTCAACAGATGGTTATTAAGCAACATTCCTGACATCAATTTAAATGGCGACGCAACCGACAACACAACACTAACAAGGTCGTAGTGTCGAGTCGTTAACAAGCAAAGGGAAAGAAGGTTGGGTAGATGTCATGACTGAATTCAAGTCGCATAAATGTTGGAATTGAAGGGGGGTTCCGTTGCAATTTTGGGGGCAGACAATCTTTGACCAGATAGGCGGCATGCTTGGGAAGGTAGTATTACCTTCTAAAGCATGCTACATTGAGAGAAATATCTCCATCAGCACCGTGGGGATCCTTACCAGTGATGTTGGGCGAATAAATAGCAAACTTAAAATTTATTGGAATGGGTACCGTTAGGAAATCCTGATTACAGAGGACGTAGATATGGATCCATCGGTTTGTCCGATCTTTTCCGATGATCGGAGGGAATTTTATATATATATATATTGTTCCCATTAAGTGTAACCAACTTTCAAATCAACCTTGACCATTGGATCTTGCTGAGATTAAATCTCAGCCCTTTAAAGTCCCTAAGATAACCGCTGAAGTGGCAGTTCATGCCAGTTATTTGCAGTTTTATGACTAGGTGGTTTGCTCCACATTTTGTGCCCATGATCTCCACTTCTCTAGAGGTTATATCCTGCTTTTTAGAGCCCATGATCTCTACACTAGCTCCTACAAACTTGGGCCAGTTGAGAAGAGCTTTTGTTATATATGCATTCAACAATTTCAATCATTAATTTCGAAACCAAATTATATCTAGCAGTCAACAAAACATGGAGCAAAGTAAAGGTTTAAATAATTTCATTAACCAAGGGTGTTCTAGCAATGAAAACCAAATTCCATCAGCAACTATATCACAGGCGTTAACAAAGGTTAGTAACAATATTTGTTTACGAATTTGCTACTCTCGAAATCTATATAATCACCACTTTTAATTGATTTGTTATTTTAGGAAACCAAGTTAAACACTTTGGTTGATGAGGAGCATAATACGTTGATAAAAGTGGATCAGAATATTATCTGGTTTTTATTTGATACTATTAGTGTAAATTTATTAATCTCCATATTTCTATGATCAACAGTTTGGATTGATTTCTTATTTCAGGAAATGACCCTTAGCACTTTGGTAGATGAGGAGCAGAAAGCGATGATACAAAATGAACCAGCATGTGATCAGGTTGATACTATCAGTTTAAACGAATTATTCTTGAAGGGCCTCGCATTAAGAGTTCATCTTAGGCTTTCAAAAGCATTGACCCGGCCCTAAAACTAATGACATGTTTTTTTTCTTAGGTTCGCAAGGTTAAAAGAAGCATCAAGAGGTCTAAAGCACTAAGGAACTGGAAATGGGACGAGGTGATTGAGATAGTTAGTTCTGACGATGACTGGGAAGAGGAGATAATGTACCTGTGTTTAAAAGAAGCAAGTTTGCTTGTCTGCACGGTGGAAAACGAGTTGTTCTTGATTGGGAAGAGGATGATATCTAGATACACTTATATTTTGATGGCAGTTGTTTCGAGAATGGTGCATGTTTTGTTTTTCTTTAATGTTGAACTTATTTCACTCTTTATGTTTCTTCTTTAATGTTGAACATATCCCTATGTTTTTGCTTTAATGTTGAACTTATTTCACTCTTGAAACTCAATGCTATTGCGTATTTTAGCATATATGAAATTGGAATGAATCAAGTGTTGAAATTATTTCACTCTTGAACCACAAGCCTCTAATCAGAAAACAAAATTCCGGTTCAATTTTGAAAACTGTTTTTTGTTCAATGCAACTTTTTCGACTTGTAAACAAAATACAAATCAAATTATAAATAAATAACAGATGAAAGCTTAATCATACCTGGCTTAGTGGTCTGGTAGACCAATCCCTTTATAGGGGTAAAACCAGTCCACCACATTATCTGGCCCATTCGCTTATAGTAGCCCAAGTGCATCTGTCTAGCCCACTAAATATTAGGTTTATGCACCTGAAAAAAACTTCCATCAAAATAACGTACAATAGTTTAAATAAAATTCTAAAAAATAAAAGTAACGGTTTTAACAAAAAATTGATATCTTTATTTTTAAGAAAAACATAGAATCACACGACACAATAAACACAAGTTCAGAATAATTAAAACATATTAACACACTTAGACCACATATTTTGCCATAATTAACTATCTAACGTATTTTATCCTCCAATTTAGGAAGCGGGTAATTAGGGTAAAAAAATAACTTCTTTATCCTAAAATTTAGGAAGTGGGTAAGTGGGGTCAAAAGATAACTTCTTTGTATATTACCATTTTACCAATTAGTGGGTTGAGTTAACTGCTGAGTAGAATTAACTGCTCCAGTGAATGCTTTAAATGACAGAGGTTATGTACCATATTTCAACTTTTCCATTCATACTCTCTTCACAACCTACCTATCTCCCCATAATCTCTCTTCATAACCTACCTTTATTAACTACCCTATTCTATTGTTTTAACAAGCTACGCAAATTTCAATGTCAATGTATAACAAGCTACACAATTTACTAGCAAATGGGGCCAAAAAGGAAGAACTCGTAGGTTGCAGTCTTTGTAATATAATATGCCTTGACATGTAGCAGTACAATGTCCTTGTATCTTCAAGCAAACATCTTGCTAGGGTACAACTATTTGAAACATCTTTCATTTTATATTTCGTTATTACATAATTTACTTTTTCACTCATATTTTGACGTGACAGGTAGACAAAGCTACTTTTCCTTTCATCGATTTTCATTGTGGTTTGTGCAACATTTTTTTTGTAACAAGTTCTATGCAACTTGACGCTCATTTGAGAGGGAAGAAGCATGCAAAGATGATGTTGCAAGGGGCAGGGGATGATAACATGGAAGATGAAAGTGATGGTAATAAGATTGCTGAAGAGAATTTCGCGGCTGAAGAGAATGTCAGGGCTGTAAACAATGTTGGGGGTGATGGTCAAGGTGATGCAGGTGATGCTGATGCTCGTCAAGCCTGTATGGGGTGCCAAGTTTATGTTAATTTGCCTCTAACGCTACTGTTTTGTGCCGAGTGCTACTGTCTTTTTAGAAGCAACTATTAGTAGGTTTTATATTTATCTTATGGTTTTAGTGTTTTTGTACTTTGTTTTTCCATAGACTTTAGTAACGTTAGGGTATTTGATTTTCATATTGCGTGTTTTTGTTTACTATGAAAATTATGGTATTGTGTTTCCTTTTCATTTATATTACTATGCGTTGCGATATTTTTGTATGTTTATTTTAGTATACAAAAATCATTGCTATTTATGATATTATAAAATCGTATTGTAATTACCTGCTGTGAAGAAATACACTATGAATACCTAACTGTAATAATATTTAATAATAAACTCTAACCTCTAATTTAAAACAATTTTTAAAATTTGAAACCCATTCAGAAAAAACAGTTAAAATTCAATGCCGGTCCCTCTAACCCGGCCACCATCATGCCTAAATAGAATATGTAGTCCATGTGACAAAATATGTGGATTTGGTAGACTTACATTATAGCTCAACAAGGCAGTTGTCTTTTTAAGCTCCTCATTGAAAACCCACCAGCCGTATCAAAGGACCAGGCCTAACTGTTGAAGGCCATTTAGCACAACTTCTGCAATGCAACTGAAGAAGTTACAATAATAATAAATCTTCATAAAAACATGCTCTTATAAGGTCAAACTACTAAATTATCAGTTGTAAAATCAATTGAAAAATGGAATATCGTGTTGCATTTAGATGGCATGAATTTAGGGATTTTAAAAAACTAACTCAATGTTATATGACCTATGTTTTGGTCAAAAATTACCGAAGCAATTAAGTGATCAAATTAGTAAAGTGAGGTAGTGTGCTAGAAAGTGTATTGAAAATATACTTGTTAAGTTATTTAGAAAATCAGTATTCAGGATACGGCTCAGGATATAGAGCTGTATCTATGATCAAACAATGAGTAAAAGTAAAGTAGACGACACGAGATGTACGAGGAAAGCCCTTGATCAATCTAGATCGCCGGCATAAAACCTCGGGAGCTGACAATCGCAGCTGCCTTGTTCTTCTATTGCTTCAAATATCAGGATACAGTGCAGGATGTGGTGCGGATCGACTATGTGTTACAATGAAATTTGAATACAAGTGTGGTGTTTGCAATGAGCTAGAAAGTGAAAGTGTTCGAGAGTGTCAGTGAAAAATTGTGTGCCTTAAACTGATCCGCCCTCATCTATTTATAGTAAAGATAATGTAACAAACTATCCTAAACTTCCGGGATGCACCGAATATTCCTTAATCGAACGTTGTAGACCTGGTCTTTCGGGTTCAACGTCTCTCCTTCAACAAACACGTCCGAGTCTTGAGGAGAAGAAGTCCACTTGACCGTTAGCAAGTCTCAGCCTTTAACCTGCACGTGGTTAATTCAATAAACCTCAGGATATCACCCAAGATGTTAGCAATATCCTCTTCCAGCATCCTGGTCACAAATAAACAAATAAAGGCAGGATATTGGTCAGGATATGTATGCTTAGAAAATGAGCCATAACAATTGTCCCCAAATATATCGGTTGGGATACCAATCCAACGGATATATTTCAAAAATTTCGACTAGACCCTTGAAATGACAGCGGTGCAACTTCCAAAGCATTATTTACTCTTTACCCCCTATATTCATCCTATATTAACCGAGGGACTCCTTATTACGGTTATCCTTATCTTCAAGCGGACATCAGGTATTTTCCTTTCTATCATTCTTTCTTGAATCTCTTTTAGTTTGCTCAATACTTTTCATGGCACCACGAACGAAATCCCGATCGGACCGACCGGCCTCAGCCCTCGTAAGTCAAAACCTTATCCGCAACCCATCAAAGGAAGTTTGCTGTTTCAACAATGCCGACATCGCTGCTCTTAAAGATTCCGGTGCCTTCCCCACCGGAACAGTCTTTCGCCCTTTTGACCGGGAAGCCCGATCGGACGCGTCATCCGACGAGTAGGTTTGTTTTTTCGCTTACCCTTTCTCTCTTGGACTCCGGTACCCATTTCCACCCTTTATCTCTAGCTTTTTCGACCTCACCGGCCTTAGTTACGCCCAGGTTATGCCAATGGTCTGGCGAGTCTTGATAGTGCTGGATCAAATCAAGTCTCGTCATTTTCCCAACCTGTTTATTGAAGACCTCCCTATAGCATACCGGTTAAGATCCCATGGCGATCATCGTTTTCTTCTGTTTTCTACCTCCAAGAACCCTTTGGTTCTTAAGGCCTCCAAGAACGAGGATCGATGGCGACGAAAATTCTTTTTCGTAAAAAGAGATTCTATTGATAAGGGTTTCGATCTGCCAGTTAAATGGTTAACCAAGGGTAGGATTTAGGGTTTTAGGAATATCCCCAATTATATCCTCAAACTATATCCCAGACTTATATCCTGACATTTTTATGCAGCGAACTTCAGAGATTTAGTACCTCCCAGTGCAGAATCCGAATCCAAGATCGAAGAAATTTATCGACTTCCTGTCAGTGAAAGAACTTTCTCCCTGTCTCTCACAGATTCAAGCCAGAAATCAAGCTCAGAATTGTCTGGTAAGCACATTCTCAGCATATATTAATTACTTTTCAAAAGTATGATGAGTTTAAAAATATCTTCCCTTGTGTAGTACCAGTCGTCAACCTTGAAGGTTTCGAACTTGACGAGTTGGATTGCTACTCAAGCCTCGAACCCATCAAACAAGAATCCAAGCCAAAGCCGTCTGCTACACCAAAGCCTACCTCCTCGAAGACTGTTTCTGCTCCCAAAGGCCCTCCGGCATCCAGGACCCGGGCATCCAGCTCTCGGAAGAGAAAGGAGACGGACTCCCTAGCTGTTTCTGAAACATTCTCTCTCGAGAATCATGGGTTCAACGAAGCCACCTCATTCCTCAAACAGGTAGAATTTTCTTTTCGATATCCTGCACAAGTATGTTAGTCCTTATCCTGCTTATCAATACCTGTGTCTTTATCGATAGGGTCTGGATCGTCTTATGCACTTGTATGAAGACGCTTGCGGGCTTAACAAGATGTTGGAGATCAAGCTGGAGAAAGCTGAGGCCACCATAGCTGACCAAGGAACCATTGCAGCTGCTAAATCCCAGCATTATGAAGACAAATACAAGGCAATGATCCGGGATCACCAAGCTACTCTCCACAAAGCCAACGAGGATGCTCAAGCCAAACTAGATGCCGCCCTTCTCCAATACCAGCAGAATATGAGTTCATATCGGGATAGCCTCAAAGCATCTGTGGTCGTCTCTCTTCTCCAAGCCAGGATAAGGATGGCTTACGAAGCCAGGGATTTGGGCTTCAAATGCCCCTCCTGGAATATAAAGGCTTGGGAGGAGAAACTACAGGGCCTCGGAGGTCATCCCGTTGCTCATCCTGCAAAACATACTGTTGAAGAGCCTTCTAAGGCAGCAGAGGAAGCGGCCAATGCTGGTGATGATGCAGAGAAGAATCCTGAGGCTGATGCTGGTGCGAATGCTGGGAAGGAGGTTGCTGTTCAAGAGGGTGCTGCCCCTTAGGTAGCGGAGTGGGCGATGATGGATATACGTGCCAAGGCCAGAGCCCACTTTTAAATTTCATGGTTGTGGTTGCATAAACAATTTACTTTTCCTGTCTTCGAACAATTTACATTTCCTGCACTAGAACAATGTGATGACCAAAGGTGGATGGGTCCTAGGTTTTTGGACGAAGCCCTTGGTCATCAATTAGTATAACTCGTTTTGAATGTGATAACGGTTGCAGGTGGATAGGTCCTGTTTTGAGACATATCCTGCAACCGTTACACAAGTATGGTAAAAACTAACTGTGCTTTTGGCGGATGGGCCTCGGTTTGAGGTGAAACCAAAAGCACAACTTTTGACTTGTTAATAATATAACTATCTTTTGACTTATTTGCTGTTATCTTTCATTACTTAGTGTAACTCTTAGCTTTGTAAAAATTTTGTATTGTCATCTTATGAAAATATCCTGATCAGTATACTCAGCAATATATTACAAAAACTTTTTTACTAGATAGGACTCCCAAATGCTCGTTCAACTCTGTAGAAAGCTTTTTGAAAAACAACCTATTTTTCCAAAACCAGTTTTCGATAATACTTAAATGATCAAAGTTCCAAACTAATACTAACTTCAAACACCTTAATCAAATATCCTGAAAAGGACTTTGAGAATATATCAGGATACTTATAGTGTTACTAAAAACTTAGACGATGTTTACAAAGGAAAGATCATACCAGAAATAGGGTATAAACCTATTACCAAACTTCAATCCCTTTGCAACTCTTCCAATGAAGGTGTCCCCTGTGCAAGGTACTTAGTGCATTAGTTTTTAGCCTCATCCTTTTAGCTTTACATCACCACCTTAGTAGGAATGTCCCCTATGTACAATGTCTTCAAATACTTTAGAAATCTTCTGAATGTCAGTTTCCATTGTATAGGCAATTTTTTACGTCCCAAGGGTAAAACCCAAGGATGTATTGGAGATAAATCCCTTGTATCCTGGGGAAAATCCCAAATTTTCATACGCTACAGGCGGGAGTGTATAAACTCCAAGACTTAGAAAGGTGAAAACCTTTAAACCTTAGAGAGTATGAAAATACCCTTTCGTGAGAGAGGGTGATCAATCCTCATATACCTTTAGGATTCAGGATATAGCCAACAGTAACGAAATTGTCAGCCACTTTTACATGGACTGGTCCCGCCACCTTGAACTATCCCTGAATAACTTGCGCTCTAGGCGGGGTGTTTAAACCCAATTCGGAAGAAAGGTGAATACCTTTAAACCTGTGAAGGGATCAGTATCCCTTAAACGTGAGAGAGGGGGCCAATCCTCTAATCTTTCGAGTTATCCTGAGTACATATCCTGGAGCTATATCCTGAAACATATCTTGCAAAACAATTGTAAACTAAGGTGGGTGTTAGCTTGGCTAACACCCCTCCGATGCTTAAGTCAGTATTGGGTTACAAAGAATAAATTAAACCAAACATATTTAAAAAAGGTAGAATTCATACCATCCTCAGTTAGAAATTGAATTCTAAACTCACTTGAAATAGAGCTTAAGGTGTATAGCATTCCAAGATCTCGGTAGCATACCCCCCTCCATATTCTTGAGTCTGTATGCTCCTTTCCCTGCTTCTGATTCAACTTCGTATGGTCCTTCCCATTTTGGAGCTAACTTGCCATCGGCAGGATTAGTAGTATTCTGAAAAGCCTTTCTTAACACCCAATCTCCAACCTTAAATCTTCTGGTCCTAATATTCTTGTTATATGCCCTGGATATTCTCTGTTGATATGCTGCCATCCTTAGCTTTGCCGCATCTCTCTTTTCATCTATAGTGTCTAAATCCTGACTCAAGGCTTCAGGATTCTGCTCAGGATCATTTAGGGTAGATCTTGCAGTAGGTATTGTCATTTCCGTTGGAATCATTGCCTCTGCTCCAAATACCAAGGAAAATGGGGTTTGGCCTGTTGCATTCTTTACCGTTGTCCTATCAGCCCACAAAACAAAGGGTAATTCTTCTGCCCATCTTCCTTTTTTGGCTCCAAGCCTTTTCTTTAAGTTATTGACAATTATCTTGTTTGAGGATTCTGCTTGTCCATTCGCTTGAGGATGTACTGGAGTAGATGTTATAATTTTGATTCCCCAACTCTTGCAAAAGTCAGTAGTTCTCTTGCTTATAAACTGAGAACCATTGTTACAGATTATTTCGGCTGGTACTCCGAATCTGGTCAGGATATTCCTCTTTATGAAGGATACTACTTCTTGGTCTCTAACTTGAACAAATGCTTCAGCTTCAACCCACTTAGAGAAATGGTCCGTCATTGCTAGCATAAAAACTTTTCCTCCCGGAGCTTTTGGTAGCTTTCCCACTATATCCATACCCCACTTCATAAATGGCCAAGGGGAAACAATAGGATATAATGGTTCAGCAGGTTGATGCAGTATGTTACTATGTCTTTGACATGCGTCACATCTTCGAGCATATTCCGCGGCATCTTTTCTCATTGTTGGCCAATAATATCATGTCCTTAATACTTTTGAGAATAACGACCTGCCCCCAGTATGGTTACCACAATCCCCTTCATGTATATCCCGAAGTACTTCTTTGGCTTCAGGATCCTCCAAGCACCTCAAATACGGTCCTGCAAGAGATTTCTTGTATAAAATATTATTTATAATAGTGAATCGTGATACCTTCATCCTAAATGCCTTAGGATTTTCATTTCCAGGGATGTGTCCTTCTTTGAGATATCTCATGATTGGAGCCGTCCATGATTTAGGATCCTCTTCAGGATGCTCTGCTCTAGGATCCTGAATACCCGCTACTTCTTTATCCTGAGGATTCATTGCAGGATATAAGACATGTAATATTGGTATTTGGGTCCCTTCAGGTATCCTGATCGATGATCCCAAATTTGCTAAGGCATCCGCTTCAGCATTATCCTCCCTTGGTACCTGTTCAAGTATAAAAACATCGAAATATCCTGCTAATTTTTTTGAGAATATCGAGATATTCGATTAATTTCTCACCCTTAACTGCATAGGATCCATTAAAATGGTTAGTAATTAACAAAGAGTCAACATATACTTGCAGATTTTTGATACTCATACTCTTAGCCAATTCTAATCCTGCAATTAAAGCTTCATATTCTGCCTCATTATTAGTAGCAGGAAATTCACACCTAATAGCCTGGGGTAATATGTCCCCCTGTGGCGATTTTAGTAGTATTCCTAATCCTACTCCTCTTACATTAGATGCACCATCAGTATATAATGTCCAGGATCCTGAGGATTCTCCTAACTGTTGAACTTCTAGGTCTACCTCGTCCTGAATGTCACTACTAAAATCAGCCACAAAGTCAGCTAAAGCCTGAGACTTTATGGCATTTCTAGGTTCATATACTAAATCATAAGCACTTAACTTTACTGACCACTTGGCCATCCTGCCTGACATCTCTGGTTTCCTAAGCACATTTTTGACAGGATAATTTGTTTTAACATGTATCCTATGTGTCTCGAAATAATGCCTAAGCTTTGTCGATGCCATGACTAGAGCTAATATTAATTTTTCTAAATGAGAATACCTAGTTTCAGCATCTAACAAACTTTTACTAACATAATAAACAGGATATTGCTGACCTTCATGGTCTTTTATAAGAACGGCACTTACAGCATTCCCTGATACAACAAGGTATAGGGATAGTGGTTCACCATTTTCAGGCTTCATCAATAGAGGTGCGGTTGAGAGATATCGTTTCAAATCCTGCAGGGCTGCTTCATGCTTCTCCCCCCATTCGAATCTTTTGTTCTTCTTCAGGATATCATAAAAGTCTTTGCATTTCTCTGAGGATCTCGAGATAAACCTGTTTAAAGCTGCTACTCGGCCTGTCAATCTTTGTACGTTCTTCATATTTGAGGGTGATTTTATATCCAGGATAGCTTTGATCTGCTCTGGGCTTGCTTCTATCCCCCTTTTTGTCACCATATATCCTAGAAACTTTCCTGCCCCCACTCCGAAATGGCATTTAGTAGGATTCAGCTTCATGTTATATCGATCTAGGATATCAAATGCTCCCTTGATATCCTGGAGGTGATCCTCAGCCTTTTTAGATTTCACCACCATATCATCGATATATACCTCCATGGTGTCCCCCAGTTTGTCTTTGAACATCATGTTTACCAATCTTTGGTTTGTTGCACCTGCATTTTTCAAACCAAAAGGCATAGCTGTATAACAATAAATACCTGTTGGTGTCATGAAGGCAGTATCCTCCTGGTCAGAAGGCTCCATTTGGATCTGCTGAAATCCTGAGGACGCGTCCATGAAGGTTAGCATTTCATGCCCGGCTGTGGCATCTACCATTGCATCAATGTGGGGAAGAGGAAATGGGTCTTTAGGACAAGCTTTGTTCAAGTCTGTGTAGTCCACACAAACTCTCCATTTCCCATTTTTCTTCTGTACTACAACCACGTTTGCTAGCCACCTTAGGAATTTAACCTCTCTGATCATCCTGGACTTTAATAATCTCTCAACTTCCTCCTGGATAATCGTGTTCCGCTCAGGAGCAAACTTCCTTCTTTTTTGCTGCACAGGCTTGAATGATTTATCAATTCCAAGCTTGTGAGTGATAATATCTTTGGATATGCCTGTCATATCCTCATGATTCCATGCAAACGTTGACATCCTGCATTTTAAAAAGTTAATTAATTGTTCTTCAATATCTTGAGGGATATTGGTCCCTACGAGCACCGAAATATCGGGATTATCCCGGTCCAGGATAACTTTCTTCACATCCTGCTCTGGATCCTCCACGATATCCTGGGCCCGCGTCTTTAATTGCTATGCTGCACTGGGTTTGGTTGAGGATTTCATCGAGGATGAGTAGCATTCATTCGCCTCCTGCTGATCACTATCAACTTTGACAACTCCCCAAGGGGTAGGTATCTTGATGCATTGGTGATATGTTGATGGCACAGCCTTCATATCGTGAATCCACTGTCTTCCCAGTATGATGTTATAGCAGGATATAGAATCCATCACACAGAAACGTTGTATCGAGTTGACTCCTTCAACGTATACTGGCAACTTTATCTCTCCCACTGTGTTTCTAGCCTCTCCACTGAACCCAACAAGCACGGTAGACTTTGAAGTGATATCCATTGGAGATACATTCATTCTCTTCAGAGTTTCTAGTTGGATTATGTTGACGGAGCTGCCATTATCAACCAATATCCTGCGTACAAAATGGTTAGCCACATATAACGTTATTACCAGAGCATCATGGTGAGGATCCTGGACAGTATCCCTGTCATCAGCATCAAAAGTGATCACTTTGTCAGTTGTGAGGGTAGTCATCCTGACAGGTTTGTCTCCCCTTTCGGCCTTAGCTTCCTTTGCATGTCTCTTTGCTGCCGAATACGAAGTTCCACAAATGTCGGATCCTCCCGAAATGAAGTTGATTATCTTGGCATCCGCGGGAGGTGATGCTGCTCGCTCAGGATCCTTCTCAGTATCTTGACCCTTATTCTTCTTTCTTCCTAAGAGATCTTTCAGATATCCCTTGCTTAGAAGATAGCTTATTTCTTTCCTTAGAGCAATGCAATCCTCAGTCACATGTCCGAAATCTTCGTGGAAAGCACACCATTTTGACTTATCTTTCCAGTCAGCCTTTTGTTGATTCTTTCGAGGCCACCTAGCCTTGTCTCCTAGACCCTGCATGGCATACATCAATTCAGGAATGTTAACAGAAAAGCAATATTCAGACAACTCAGGATACTCTTCAGGATCCTCATCTTCGACAGCATTCACTCTCTTGTTTTCATTTCTACCATATGGCTTAGGCCGATATGACTTGAATGAGGATTATGACTTCCTGTTAGTTGACTCATAAGTGTTAGATGAGTTCATCCTTTCTTGCATCTTCCTGTCATCTTCCAGACGGATATATCTCAAAGCCCTGTTACGAGCTTCGTCGAGATTCCTGCAGGGATTCATTACAAGATCCTGATAAAACTGAGAATCCTTTTGTAATCCCATCTTAAAAGCTTGCACAGCTGTTGCAACATCAAGATGTGGGATATCCAAGGATTCTCGACTGAATTTGTTCACATAATCCCTCAAGGATTCCTGAGGCCCTTGAGTTATCCTGTAAAGATCACTGGTTAGTTTCTCAAAACTCCGACTACAAGAAAATTGACTGTTAAATAAATTAACCAAATGAGCAAACGAAGTAATTGAGTGAGGAGGAACGTTTAACAGCCATTTCAAGGCTGATCCTGTTAAGGTTGAACCAAAAAACCTTGCACAAGCATGCTTCCTTGAGATCCTGAGGGATAGGGTTGATCTCCATTCTTTCCCTATACTGAGCAATATGCTCCTCAGGATCCGTAGTTCCGTCGTAAAGCTTCATGTTGGGGGTTTGAAATCTCTTTGGGATCTCAGCATCACAGATAGGATGTGCAAAACGAGATATCTTATGGCTGTCTTGGGACACTTCCGGGATCGGCTGGACCACCTCAGGTACACTGGATATCATGTCCTTCAACTTTTGAAGTTCCCTAGTAAGTGCTGATGTTACACCTGTATCCTGCAAAGATCCACTATTGTTAGTAGCATGAGTATTATTATTATTTGACACGTTACCCGTTGGAGGATTTTGCCCATATCCTGAGCTCCACATGGTTGACATCCTGACCGAGGAGGGTATTTCAGGAGTATGATTCTGAGGAAGGCTGGGCACAATATTCCCCCTATTATCCTCAGTATACATAGCTGAACTGAAGTTCAGA
The DNA here is from genome assembly GCA_030545235.1 of Helianthus tuberosus. Taxonomy (NCBI): domain Eukaryota; kingdom Viridiplantae; phylum Streptophyta; class Magnoliopsida; order Asterales; family Asteraceae; genus Helianthus; species Helianthus tuberosus. The sequence goes on along the minus strand of JARYGA010009885.1, from coordinate 987 downwards.
GTTCTGGGATGTAATGGAGTGACAATATCCTCAGCAGATCTGCTCGAGCCAAACTTCAGGAGTTGTATTTCCCTTAAAAGCATTTGGTTTGTTTCCTGTTGCTGCCTCATTTGTTCCTGCACACTTCCAAATAAAGTAAGAATTTCATCATTAGAAGATAGAACGGGAGCAGATTCCTGAACACTGCGAGTAGGGATAATATCCTGAGGTCGTGAAGAGGCTGGCATCCTTGGAGGAGGTGGTGGAAGCACCGAACCAGTAGTAGCAGAAGTCACAGCAGACACAGTAGAGGAACTCATGTTTGATCTTGAGGCCATTATGGACAATGTGGCAAAAAGTTTTGAAAATAGAAAGCCGATTAGCGATTTCACAAAAATTTTTAGTAAAGAGAGCACCACTTGCCCCACGGTGGGCGCCAAATTGTTTTGGTCAAAAATTAACGAAGCAATTAAGTGATCAAATTAGTAAAGTGAGGTAGTGTGCTAGAAAGTGTATTGAAAATATACTTGTTAAGTTATTTAGAAAATCAGTATTCAGGATACGGCTCAGGATATAGAGCTGTATCTATGATCAAACAATGAGTAAAAGTAAAGTAGACGACACGAGATGTACGAGGAAAGCCCTTGATCAATCTAGATCGCCGGCATAAAACCTCGGGAGCTGACAATCGCAGTTGCCTTGTTCTTCTATTGCTTCAAATATCAGGATACAGTGCAGGATGTGGTGCGGATCGACTATGTGTTACAATGAAATTTGAATACAAGTGTGGTGTTTGCAATGAGCTAGAAAGTGAAAGTGTTCGAGAGTGTCAGTGAAAAATTGTGTGCCTTAAACTGATCCGCCCCCATCTATTTATAGTAAAGATAATGTAACAAACTATCCTAAACTTCCGGGATGCACCGAATATTCCTTAATCGAACGTTGTAGACCTGGTCTTTCGGGTTCAACGTCTCTCCTTCAACAAACACGTCCGAGTCTTGAGGAGAA
>JARYGA010009884.1:0-41434 GCA_030545235.1 Helianthus tuberosus | reverse complement strand
ACCGGAAACAATTTAACGGTCATCGTAGACAAAATAAACACTTACAGCATATATGGAACATATGTAATTAACGAACGGTCGTAACTCTTACCTTAATAGTTTGTAGGTCAGTTCGAAAATCGAACGACAACGACATTTTGCATTGTTTTGCCTAATCAGTTTTATAAGCCTACAATCTTAATTGGTGTTCGGGAAGCCATGAGTCCGACTTACAAAAGTTGCATTTTTTGACGCATGGAATGGTAGAATTTCAAATGGGTTTTTTCATATCTTTTCGGTTCTTTTTTTTTTTCAATATTAGGTCTAGACTTGTAGGTGTTTAATTCACAGTTAAAATTCTGACATTGTATAATTTGAACCTACAAGAGACAAAGGGAAGATGCATCTAGACAAAGAAAACATAATCTATATAAGTTGGCTGAGTTCAAGTCGGATTTATGGCAGATCGTTCAAAACCTAAAACCAAATTGAGAAAATGTGAATCATTGGGGTTAAAGTTGTTTTTTAATCTCACATGTAGCGTTCATAGGCTGAAATCGAAACCGAAACGAAAAGCTTACATAGTTCAAATAATCCAAAAGAAACAAAAGACCACCATTAACTTATTTAATTTTAAAGTAAAACCATGCGACCGATCTTGTACGAAGCATAAGCATCGACACATGCGTACTCCAGTTGATTTTCATTCAACTCTCTAGCCTCTCAGTTGCTTATACACACATGCTTCAGCTTCTTCATGTAAAGCCCCAAAATATCAATTGCAAGATCCTTCAAACCCGGCTTAGGAAACCTTCTGGGCCACTTCTTTAGCGCAACCGCTCGAATATCCGCAGTTTTCAAACAATCCAAGATACTCGTTCTTCGGCTTCAAAATATCTTCTTCAACTTCAATCCCAAAAAAAAGTGAACTTCGGTTTTATATCATCTTTCAGAATAACCGACTTCAGTACCTAGGTCGCAAGTCGGGAACTAATCGAAACATTCGAACACATGGATGGTGGTACATGGATTCAGTGTCTAGATAGTGTTAGGACCGGTTTTCGACTCCGTAACGATTGCGTATCGACACGTGTGACGTGCGGAATCCGTACACGTGTGTGGACCGAACACGAGAACATAATCTAAACGTGATTCTATTGAATATACGACAAGTACAAGCACCACGAATCACCTTTTGCCTTTCTCTCTCTACTTTCTCTCTCTAGCTCCTATCCTCCAAAGTAGCAAATGGCAAAAGTTCTAAAAGTCTAACATGAGACTTCTATTTATAGGCCATGGAATTAATGAGAGTTCTCATTAATTACCATAATGCCACCTTGTTTTTTCTATCTAAATATTACAAAATAAGCTCTTGTTTTCTTCAGATTCTGCTACGAACTGAATTGACGGAGGCGATAGACATTACTACACTAACAGACTCCCCCTTGGATATTGCCGCAGTCAATCTCGTAGCGTCTTGTTTTTCTCTCTCTCTCTCTCTCTTGAGTCTTCTTGAAGCTTTATCATCTTCAGCAACACAGATTCCCTTTTGCTTGAACAGAATCCCCGTGGATCTGTCTTCAGCTTCAGCTCCCCCTTTCATTAAACTCTTTCTTCAGGCTCCCCCTTTCGTCAAGCTTCCGTGCTTTTGGGATTGACACCTGGCTTTCCGGATACAAGTTCCCCCTTGCGTTGAGCTCGTCTTCAGACTCCCCTTTAGACTCGGCAAACGGGATCGTAATCTGGTATAGCATCTGCAAATCTTGAAAATTTATAAGTAAAAACATTTTGAACTTCCCGGATTGAAAACCTGGCTCTCTCATATAAGCTAAAATATTTCGAATAGTGAAAGTGTTTTCGGTTGCTCCAGGAATGATGACCTGGCTCTCAAACACTTTTAATCAAGATCCTGGCTCTAAATATAATAATATGAATATATCCAGGATTACTTTATTTACTCCCCCTATCAAATTTCTTTAAACATTTGGCAGAATTAAGTATCCAAGATCGAAAATTAGCTCTTTACAGCAGATTTTAACAATTTAAGCATCCAAATCCTTCACGATGTATCATCCAAGTCCAAATTAATAACCTTGGAGATTTCACAGACTGTTTTTTTGATTTTATGATTTTCAAGTTTCAAATTAATGAACTTGTTTATTTTCAGAAATACGATCAGCATACTTAGATTTTGAAACTCAGTTTCTCAGACATCGGTTGTCGAAAATAAAGTATAATCAAAATCTTTTTGTAATTTTCTGAAACATAAAGCAGTAAAGAAATATTTACAAACATATTTACAGACAATATTTTTGTTTGAGTTTGTGTCAGATGATCATATCAGTTTTTGACAAATCACTAGCACCGTTGAGCTTTAAACACTTTAGGTTCTAAACGATTCACTTAGATTGTCAGTATACTGATCCTCTTAAATTTTCACACAAAGTTCAATTGATTCGAGATACGAGATTAGTGTTTTAAGGACTTAACTTATTCGCGTGTCCCACCTCAGAATATACTCTCGTATCAAAATTCCCTAGATTCAGTCTTACAGGTGAGTATACCAATTTGATATTTGTGCTCTGGGTTATTGCGAGATCTTGAGAGCTCAGGTATGAACTTCCGTTCAGTCAAAGAGATGAAGGCTTGACTTTAGGTGTGTTCCTGTCACACCCCGATATTTCCACGTATTACCGGTGGGCCCGGTGGGGAGTATCGTGACGTAGTTGATATCATCATAGTCAAACAACATAATTTCAATGCACAGCGGAAGCAAAAGATAAATATATTACAATCCGATTCAAAAGTAATGTCAAATATTACAACGGAATGTAAGATGGATCCACAGGCGGATCAAATAAAAGAAAACTGTCCAACAGACTTTAGGCATCTAGAACTTGCGAGATTCCCTATTAACGCCCTGAGCTCCCAGCCAATTTCGTACAGTACCTGCCACTTAATCTTTTTGAAAAATACGTCAGTTTACACTGGTAAATACAATTAACTGACTCATTTGAAAACATTTATAAAAATTGATTTGAATGCACAAGGCACAAAATATCTTTTATAACTTGGGACAATTATATAAAAATAATCTTGTATACAGATTTACATGCTCGTTATATGTCACACCCCGATTTCCACGTGTCACCGGTAGGCCCGGTAGGGGAGTATCGTGACGTGGTTGGCAACATAATAGTCAAACAACACAATGTATAAATATGCACAGCGGAAGCAAATGAAAAATATAATTCAACTTTAATAATGTTTGTAATATCGTGTATCACAACAGTTGAAGGTTTGTCCACAGAAGGATCGAAAATAAAATGGAAATAATAGTTCAACAGACTTTAGGCATCTTAAGCTTGCAAGAGACTTCTAGTGATGCTAAGGAGAAATCCCAGCCAATTACGCTTAGTACCTGCATTTAATCTTTTTGGGAAAATACGTCAGTTTACACTGGTAAATACAATCAACTGACTCATTTTGGAAAATGATTGAAAATTGGTTTGGATGCATGTGGCATAAACATTTTATTTAACTTGGGAGAATTATTTAAATATATAATCTTGTGAACGAATTACATGTTCCTTGTGCGTTCAGTAGCCCGGATCATGTCCGGGTTAAAGATCAATAGACACACCACATTATTCTTTTGTGCACTGACGGGTGTACGCCTACACCCCGCGCTTAAGTCGTGGCCATTTCGTAAAAGGATGCCAAGGATATCCGGGACATGGTCATTAACCCCCCAAAGGCTTTAAGTAACAAGACTGTTTAAACGAGCCGATCAAATTATTCAATTAACCACCCAACGATGGAAGATTTGATGCCCGATCAAGCGGTATTCTATATACCGTAACCCAAGCCCGTATAGGGAAAATAAGTTAAAAGTATTTACCTGAGCAATGTATAAATCACAATAAGCAAAATGCAAGTAGCTTTTACTGGTACTCCTAATCTGGAACGAAGGTTTATAATAACCTATTAGAATTCTAACGGGTCTTTAATTAAGCTTAAGCTTAGACCGGTTAGTTTTAAAGATACGGTTCGTACGCACGATTAAGCGAAGACCGGATAGAATGTGATTTAGACCCGACAAGTTTGGAGACTTGTTTAATATGGGTAATTCATACACATTCTGGATTTTGAGATAAAACCGACAAGGTTTGACCCGTTTAGGCTAGTTTATGTAAACTAGTTACATAAACCGAACCGAACGCGTAATAAGCGTAACGGGTAATAATGAGAGCCATTTACAGGTTTCCTAAGTTAATATGCTCCAAATATGTTGTGACATCAGTAAGATATCATTTATTATGCCCGAAATGAATTTAAACACAAACTATGCCCCGTAGGGGTAGTTTGGTCATTTAAAAGGTTATAAAAGAGTTCAAGTAGTATCCTGAGTTACAGGTCTGATATAATCAGCCAAAATACTCATTTTACTAAGTTATAACAGTAGGGTAAAGTATATATGTGAAATTTATCAATTATAACCAAACTATGCACCGTAGGGGCATTTTGGTAATTTCACATAAGCCGAAAAGCTCAAAACTGAAGTCTGAGTTTAAGGACTTTTGCTTACTGTTAAAATATTATAATTTTCCTCAAATATCAGTAGGTATCACCCTTTGTATGTTTAAAACATTTTTAGTACATACTATGCGTTAAAAACGCTTACTTAGGCGATTAGAAGCCATTTCCGGGTTTGATACATAAAGCTGATATTTTTATTATTCCAGAAGGCTTAAAATAATTTATTCATCATTTAAGATCAGTAGCAAAAGGTTTGGAGTCGTTTAGATATGTAAAACTCATTTTATGGCCCGTAAGGGCAAAACCGACAATTACCGGATTAAGCCTACGACTCTTAGTTATGCTCAGCCTAAAATCAATTAAAAATATTTAAAAATCCCAAAATAATATATTACATCAGTGGGTAATAAGTTTGGTATCAAAAAGTAGGCTTAACTAGGCTATACGCTAATTACGCCGTTTTATTAACATAAAGCTTTCAATTTACGCTAATGAGCATAACTCTCAAACTACACCTCTAACTGATGTCAAACTTTGCATACAAGTATATATATCAGTAACAAAGGTTTCTACTCTTTTACATTTTCAAAAATCATGTTTTAAAGTGAAAAGGGCATAATGGTCAACATATGAGCAATTAACGGAATCATGCGTATTAATCGGTTAACTAATGAACCATGGTGTATAATCACAGAGGGTTATACTAGCATGTAACCTGGTCCAAATGAAGCTATTAGGTATTTCTAAATCATACCAAAACGGGTCAGAACTGAAAGTCAAAGTAAAAGTCAAACTATGCGACTTTCGGTTCCGAACCGGGTCTAAACAGGAAATTGTCGGGTTGAACATGTTTAGACATGTTCTTACACTTATTACCAAGTTATATTAGTGATCAAACAGGTTGTATGTGTTCTACATTGCTAATCATGCATAAATTTGAATTTAAGTATCCTGTTGACTTTTTCTTAACAAGTTTGACCCGACATTTGACCTAGTTAGAGTGGGAATCAGGGGGAACCCTTTTGAGGGTTTATTACCCACATAATTACCAACTTATAACTACTTTTGATTCGAGATTTGAATGAGCCATTATTAATTAATCTTGAAGTCAAACCGTAATTACGACGGTTTGACTTTTAGCTAAATAACTAAGCTAAACTCAATAAAAGAAGGTTAAGCAAACTTACAAGAGTCCTATGAACGAATTATGACCACTTGAGTCTGCTTTGGAGCTCCAAGAATGATCAGAAGTGCAAGAGAAGGTGTGAGGAACTTAGTTGCAACTTTGGTCCTTTATATAGTGAATTAATCACCATAAAAAGTTGACACACAACTCTACCACTGACCATAACTCACTAACAAGTGTACCTAGTGCTTAGGGGGTGCCTAGGGGTCGTCCAAGATGAGGAAATTCGGTTAAAAGTCGAGCAGAATGCAAAAGGCAGGCAAAACCCATGTTTCTCGGTACTGGCAGTCCCTCGCGTGGCGCGAGGGCTTCTCGCGTGGCGCGACGGAGTGTCTGCACAAATCTGAATTTTAGATTTATTGCGTTTTGATCCTTGGCTCTTCAAACTTCGATTAGACCTTTGTTTCTTGCATCTTGAACCCTCCAAATTGATTTATATGGGCTTTAAAACATATACCCACTTTGTTAAGTCCCCGGTTAACTTTATTGTTACCCGAAAAGTCCTAACTTTCAACGTTGACGCTTTAACCCTTCGCATACGAATTTGATCATAACTTTCTCATACGATGACGAAACTTTATGAAATTTATATCGTGCATTCTAGTGAGCATAATTAACATTTACAAAGCTTCGGGTTTGTCAAAAGGTCACTCAGAGGTATAACTTAAACATGTTGACACTTTTAACCCCTGTAGTTTGAAATCTCTCACTTTTAGCTTCGCATGATCCATGATTTATTCGTTTGAAGGTATGAGCATCATGTAGGGTTAATATATAATATATTTATTCACTGTTGACATTTCAAATACGTATAATCACATACTTTCCATGTTTGTCAACTTTAGTCCTTCTATAATATTCTTTCACACGTTCAAACATATTACACGTGTCAACACATTATAGGACGTGAATTTTCGAGGTGTTACATTATACATCTTATCAGCTCTAGGATGAACGGAGTATTTGGAACTATGGGCTTCCTGGAGGATGACATCTCGAAGTCCTCCATAAATTGGAACCCATATTCGTCCATTTAATCTTAAAATTCCGTCCTTGATAAGAGTTAACTGCTCCTCAGTTACTCCTAGCCTTTCGTTAGGATAGTTAGCTTCAAACACAGCTTCCTTCTATGCAGCTAACAACTTTTCAGTCAAACTGTTCTTTATCTCCATGAGCTTGGCATTGATTCAGATGGGTTTCACCCTTTCCTTTCGACTCAAGGCATCAGCGACTACATTCGCCTTGCCGGGATGATATCTGATTTCACAATCATAATCGTTTAAAGTCTCCATCCAACGGCGTTGCCTCATGTTTAAATCCTTTTGATTAAACAGGTGCTGGAGGCTCTTGTGGTCAGAATAGATCACACATTTGATACCATATAAATAATGCCTCCATAGTTTTAGTGTGAATACAACGGCACCCAACTCCAAGTCGTGGGTGGTGTAATTCTTTTCATGCACTTTTAACTGACGTGATGCATAGGCAATAACCTTGCCTTTCTGCATAACCACACACCCCATGCCAGTGTGCGATGCATCGCAGTAAACCACAAAATCATCTATTCCATCTGGCAATGTCAAAACAGGAGCGTTGCTCAACTTTTGCTTTAGGATATCAAAGGATTCTTGCTGTTTAGGGCCCCAAGTGAACTTTACTTTCTTCTTGGTCAAGGAAGTTAGGGGTGCAGCAATCCTTGAAATTTTTTCAATAAAACGCCTGTAATATCCTGCCAATCCCAGGAAGCTACGAATCTCTGTAGGCGTCTTTGGCTCTTGCCAGTTCATAACTGCTTCAACCTTAGCGGGATCCACTTGGATACCACGCTCACTCACCACATGTCCAAGGAACTGGACTTCTCGAAGCCAAAATTCACACTTGGAAAATTTGGCGTAGAGTTTCTCCTGATGCAGGAGTTTGAGAATACAGCGAAGGTGTTTCTCATGGTCAGCTTGGTTCTTCGAGTAGATAAGAATGTCGTCGATGAAAACGATGACGAATTTATCTAAGTACGGCTTGCAAACACGATTCATGAGATCCATGAACGCGGCCGGTGCATTAGTGAGCCCAAAAGGCATCACTAGGAACTCGTAATGACCATAACGAGTCCTAAATGCAGTTTTGTGTACGTCTTCATCTCTAACCTTCAGTTGATGGTAGCATGACCTCAAGTCAATCTTCGAGAAATAACTTGCCCCTTGTAACTGATCGAACAAATCATCGATCCTGGGCAAAGGATATCTATTCTTTATAATGACCTTGTTAAGCTCACGGTAATCGATGCACAGACGCATCGATCCATCCTTCTTCTTGACAAACAGGACTGGTGCTCCCCAAGGAGACGAACTAGGTTTAATGAAACCTTTAGCTAGCAATTCATCCAGTTGTGTTCTCAATTCCTTCATCTCCGTGGGTGCTAACCTGTAAGGTGCTCTAGCAACAGGTGCTGCTCCAGGGATAATATCAATTCTGAATTCCACTTGCCTATCTGGTGGTAAACCAGGTAGTTCTTCAGGAAAAACTCCTGGGTATTCAGAAATGATGGGGATGTCTTCGATCTTTGGTTTAGGTTCATCAATAATCACTTGTGCCATGTAGATGACACAACCCTTCTTTAAACACTTTGAAGCCTTGAGCATAGTCACTTGCTCAGGTAGTCCATACTGGGTATCTCCCCGAATGGTAAGTGATTCACCAGACGGAGTCTTTATCACCACTTGTTTCTTGTTGCAGACAATTTGGGCCTGGTTATGAGATAACCAGTCCATACCCAGAACTATGTCAAAACCGGCTAACTTAAAGGGAAGTAGAGACTGAGGAAAAGAATGGTTCTTAACGGATATAACACATCCATCTAACACAGTTGAGACGGTTTCTAATGTGCCATCTGCTAACTCCACCTCATAATTCACACTTAAGATTTTGACAGGTAATTTCAACAATTCACAAAACTTATTATCAACGAAAGACTTATCAGCGCCTGAATCAAAAAGTACTCTAGCGTAGACATCATTTACAAGGAAAGTACCTGTAATAACGTTGTCGTCTAGAACCGCTTCCTTTGCGTCCATTCTGAAGACCCTAGAATTGGTCTTCTTGGCCTCTTCAGGCTTTTTGGCGTATTTTGGGCAGTTGGTTTTAATGTGCCCCTTTTCATTGCAACTGTAGCAAGTTGCATCCTTCAGCTTTTTGCATTCCAAGGTCTTGTGGTCCTTGGACTTGCATATACCACAAGCATAGGTTTTTGACTGAGTCTGTGAGTTCGACTCAAGTCTGCACTTTCCAAAGTGCTGTTTCTTGCAAATCTTGCATTTGGGCTTCTCACCAGAATGATGCCCATCTTTCCTTGACTCAGATCCTTTCTTGCTGTCACCGTTCCCACGGTGCTTCTTGTTCGATCTCCGCGAACTATCATCTTCACGTTTTCTCTTCTCAGCCTCCTTATTCCTCAGCGATCTTTGCCTGACCGCATCCAAAGTGAGGGACAAGGATATGTCAGCTACAGATCTGAAAGTAGCTGGCCGAGAAGCCTTCACGCTTGCCTTGATTTCCGGGGCTAAACCACCGATAAAACGAGCTATTCTTTTTGGTTCCGGGGTTACCAGATACGGAACTAACCGGGACATCGTGTTGAAGCTCGTGAGGTAAGCTTGACAGTCAAGGTTTGTCATCACCAATGATAGAAAATCAGATTCTATCTTCTCCACCTCATGCTGAGGGCAGTAATTTTCCCTGATGAGGGCAACAAATTGATCCCAAGACATGTTGTACAATGGGATTTTCCCGGTGGCTTGAATCAGTGATCTCCACCAGGCTAAAGCTTCACCCTTTAAAGACTGCGACACAAACTTGACCACATCCCTCTCAGCGCATCCGCTGATATCCACAACTGTATCCATCTCATCCAGCCACGTCATACAGTCAATGGCTCCCTTCTCCCCAGTGAAATCCCGGGGTTTGCAGGAAACAAAGTATTTATAAGAGCAACCCTTGTCACGGGGTCCTTGGTTTAGTACAACCTGCTGAGATGGAGCACTGTGGTGGTTCGAGGAGTGTCGATCATCATCTTTCTTCAGTTCTTCTTTCTTGCAAGGTGGCTTTGTATGCGGTGTAGATAGGGTCCTACTCCGAGTCCCACTATACTCTTCGTACTGCCGCTCCAATGCCTTTGTAACTGCGTCGTCTACAAACGCTTTCAATTCAGCACCCGTTAAATGAACTCGGGCGTTATCAATATTCTCCAATGGATGGCTATTAATTTCGTCTGAGTTAGCCATTTTAATTGAACTGTTGCAGAAAACAAGGACAATAGTTTATTTGGGAGTTTATTATGGAATTGCCCCTTAGGGTAATTCATTAACCATGGTAAACAGAGACCATATTTGGTTAATTTATTAATCATATTTATTTAGGATTTCTATAATAATTTATCCTAATTATAAAACAATAACAGTTTTATTTGTGGCACAAAAGGCCTAGTCACGTGGACATTTTACAAATTATAAGCTATGATTTCAGAGAATCAAAGCATGAAGGTTTGAACCTAGTTCATTACCTTTATCTGACAGGGAGTCATTGCTACCACTGTCTTTTGGCTCATATGGAAATGAGCAGGGCCCGTAGGCGCTATATTACCACGTATGGTCAAAATATGATCATCTTAATTGATGATCTAACCCATGATTCAGAGATCATAAAATTGGGTTAGGAATCTTTTGAAGAATCCAATTATAAGAATGACGTGTGTGATTTTAATGAATCACGTCTGCCAGGAGTGTTAACATATTTTCAGATGTTAACAGGGATACAAATCTTTTTAACAGGCCTTACCATCTTGGCCCAGTCTTTTAATTGACCCGAAGGCTAGGTTTCACCTTTAAGATCCTTAATTTATATTTAAAGTAGGCAGATTATTTTAAAAGGAATGATTTTGATTTATTTATTTCATATAATATATTTATGCAGATAATAGCAAAATGAAATTTATAAACTTACATTCCATTAATTTATTAAAGGTTACACGTCGCCCTAAACGGGACTTTTTAATAAACAAACTTACCCACGCAGGGGTTTAAACAAGGATTTACCCACGCAGGGGCTTAACAACAAATATCATAATAGTCCACGCAGGGACTTACACAAATAACATAATAGTCCACGCATGGACTTAAACAATAACATACCCTCGTAGGGGTTAACAAAAAGATAGACCCACGTAGGGGTCAAAACAAACAAACATACCCACGCAGGGGTTTATACAGCAAGACTGGCCCACGCAGGGGCTCAACAACAATTGGAAGGATTTAGTGGTCCTTCTTGCTCTTCCCTTTGATCAGGCTTGTCAATCCTTGGAAGAAGCTTTGTTTCTCCCTGCGGTCGCGGTGAAACTCTCGTTCAACCTGATCCAGTCTTTGAAGAATTTCCTCCCGTTCTGGGGGAGAAAACCGTGGCGGCTGCGACTGCGTCCGATTGATAGGTCTGGCCGGTATCTGGTACCCATGAGTTGGGTACCCTACTCCCCATGGGTCTCCATATGGTCCTTGGGTGTTATAGTTAGCCGCTACCAAGTATGGGTCGGCTTCGGCGTAATTGTAGTTGGTGTGCACTGGCTGTTCAAACGGGTTATACGCCATGGAACCCGTGTATGCCGGAATTGGGTTATCAAAACCCATAGGCGGTGGTTGCGGTGCAACTGGGTGTGAGGGTCCACCCATTTGTGGGTCCTCCTAAAGTGGCGGGTAATGGCTGCCACTCGATTGGCATGGAGAACTAAAATGAAAGTCTCCCGCTCGCGCAGACATACGCGCTCCGGTTCTCCTACGCCTTGGCGGTTGCGAAGGTGCCGGTTGAACTGGTGGCGGTGGAGGTGGTGGCGTGACTGCCACAAACCGTGAATCCACAGAGGGATCCTGCTGCTGCTGCTGCTGATGAGGCGACGAATGGTAAGGAGGTGTATAGTACCATTCGTGCCTGGTAAACATAGCTTGAAAGCTGTCTGGACCACCAAAGGGTGATCCGTGGAAAGAAGATCCGTCCGAGATCTCTATCGGGTGGTTTGGTGTACCACTGGCTGGCTCGACGGGGTCTGTGTCCTCGTCCATATCGTCCGTGTGATCTCCCGATAAATGATCCTCCGGCCCCAATGGGTTAAAACCCGCTGGTTCTGGTATGTAGTTGGCCGGGTTAAACCGGCCCCTGAAGACAGGTGTAGGGTCTCCAAAAGAATGATGCGATAAGGATCGCTGTAACGGTATGTAGGACGGTTGAGGGTTGTTGGGCTCATACTCCGGCTGTGGCCCATAAGGGTTATGGACAGGAGGTGTTGAACTGTGCGAAACCGACCGTCTAGCCGGCTCGAAGAGGTTCCTCCGGTTTTGCCGGGGATCGTCATTCTCTGTGGTCGAAGGAGCTCGCACATTCGAAGGTCCTGCCTCGTTGTCATTGGGGGCGGTGATTAGCCCCTTTCCACGTCCTCTTCTTCTAAAGAATCTTGGCGGCATTTTGTTAATCCTGTCAATATAGCATGAGATAACAACAACAATATATAAAAATTTAAAGGACAAAACAAAAACCAAACAAGGTAGAATTTGTCCTATGTTATTTGTCTAGACTCGAAAGTTTAGATATGTGCAATTGTGTAACTGAGATTAAACACAAAAGGCTAGTGTTTAATTCACTCAGTGTTGGCTCTGATACCAACTTGTCACACCCCGATTTCCACGTGTCACCGGTGGGCCCGGTAGGGGAGTATCGTGACGTGGTTGGCAACATAATAGTCAAACAACACAATGTATAAATATGCACAGCGGAAGCAAATGAAAAATATAATTCAACTTTAATAATGTTTGTAATATCGTGTATCACAACAGTTGAAGGTTTGTCCACAGAAGGATCGAAAATAAAATGGAAATAATAGTTCAACAGACTTTAGGCATCTCAAGCTTGCGAGACTTCTAGTGATGCTAAGGAGAAATCCCAGCCAATTACGCTTAGTACCTGCATTTAATCTTTTTGGGAAAATACGTCAGTTTACACTGGTAAATACAATCAACTGACTCATTTTGGAAAATGATTGAAAATTGGTTTGGATGCACGTGGCATAAACATTTTATTTAACTTGGGAGAATTATTTAAATATATAATCTTGTGAACGAATTACATGTTCCTTGTGCATTCAATAGCCCGGATCATGTCCGGGTTAAAGATCAATAGACACACCACATTATTCTTTTGTGCACTGACGGGTGTACGCCTACACCCCGCGCTTAAGTCGTGGCCATTTCGTAAAATGATGCCAAGGATATTCGGGACATGGTCATTAACCCCCCAAAGGCTTTAAGTAACAAGACTGTTTAAACGAGCCGATCAAATTATTCAATTAACCACCCAACGATGGAAGATTTGATGCCCGATCAAGCGGTATTCTATATACCGTAACCCAAGCCCGTATAGGGAAAATAAGTTAAAAGTATTTACCTGAGCAATGTATAAATCACAATAAGCAAAATGCAAGTAGCTTTTACTGGTACTCCTAATCTGGAACGAAGGTTTATAATAACCTATTAGAATTCTAACGGGTCTTTAATTAAGCTTAAGCTTAGACCGGTTAGTTTTAAAGATACGGTTCGTACGCACGATTAAGCGAAGACCGGATAGAATGTGATTTAGACCCGACAAGTTCGGAGACTTGTTTAATATGGGTAATTCATACACATTCTGGATTTTGAGATAAAACCGACAAGGTTTGACCCGTTTAGGCTAGTTTATGTAAACTAGTTACATAAACCGAACCGAACGCGTAATAAGCGTAACGGGTAATAATGAGAGCAATTTACAGGTTTCCTAAGTTAATATGCTCCAAATATGTTGTGACATCAGTAAGATATCATTTATTATGCCCGAAATGAATTTAAACACAAACTATGCCCCGTAGGGGTAGTTTGGTCATTTAAAAGGTTATAAAAGAGTTCAAGTAGTATCCTGAGTTACAGGTCTGATATAATCAGCCAAAATACTCATTTTACTAAGTTATAACAGTAGGGTAAAGTGTATATGTGAAATTTATCAATTATAACCAAACTATGCACCGTAGGGGCATTTTGGTAATTTCACATAAGCCGAAAAGCTCAAAACTGAAGTCTGAGTTTAAGGACTTTTGCTTACTGTTAAAATATTATAATTTGCCTCAAATATCAGTAGGTATCACCCTTTGTATGTTTAAAACATTTTTAGTACATACTATGCGTTAAAAACGCTTACTTAGGCGATTAGAAGCCATTTCCGGGTTTGATACATAAAGCTGATATTTTTATTATTCCAGAAGGCTTAAAATAATTTATTCATCATTTAAGATCAGTAGCAAAAGGTTTGGAGTCGTTTAGATATGTAAAACTCATTTTATGGCCCGTAAGGGCAAAACCGACAATTACCGGATTAAGCCTACGACTTTTAGTTATGCTCAGCCTAAAATCAATTAAAAATCTTTAAAAATCCCATAATAATATATTACATCAGGGGATAATAAGTTTGGTATCAAAAAGTAGGCTTAACTAGGCTATACGCTAATTACGCCGTTTTATTAACATAAAGCTTTCAATTTACGCTAATGAGCATAACTCTTAAACTACACCTCTAACTGATGTCAAACTTTGCATACAAGTATATATATCAGTAACAAAGGTTTCTACTCTTTTACATTTTCAAAAATCACGTTTTAAAGTGAAAAGGGCATAATGGTCAACATATGAGCAATTAACGGAATCATGCGTATTAATCGGTTAACTA
Source organism: Helianthus tuberosus (assembly GCA_030545235.1). Lineage (NCBI taxonomy): Eukaryota > Viridiplantae > Streptophyta > Magnoliopsida > Asterales > Asteraceae > Helianthus > Helianthus tuberosus. The sequence goes on along the minus strand of JARYGA010009884.1, from coordinate 26,946 downwards.
ATGAACCATGGTGTATAATCACAGAGGGTTATACTAGCATGTAACCTGGTCCAAATGAAGCTATTAGGTATTTCTAAATCATACCAAAACGGGTCAGAACTGAAAGTCAAAGTAAAAGTCAAACTATGCGACTTTCGGTTCCGAACCGGGTCTAAACAGGAAATTGTCGGGTTGAACATGTTTAGACATGTTCTTACACTTATTACCAAGTTATATTAGTGATCAAATAGGTTGTATGTGTTCTACATTGCTAATCATGCATAAATTAGAATTTGAGTATCCTATTGACTTTTTCTTAACAAGTTTGACCCGACATTTGACCTAGTTAGAGTGGGAATCAGGGGGAACCCTTTTGAGGGTTTATTACCCACATAATTACCAACTTATAACTACTTTTGATTCGAGATTTGACTGAGCCATTATTAATTAATCTCGAAGTCAAACCGTAATTACGACGGTTTGTCTTTTAGCTAAATAACTAAGCTAAACTCAATAAAAGAAGGTTAAGCAAACTTACAAGAGTCCTATGAACGAATTATGACCACTTGAGTCTGCTTTGGAGCTCCAAGAATGATCAGACGTGCAAGAGAAGGTGTGAGGAACTTGGTTGCAACTTTGGTCCTTTATATAGTGAATTAATCACCATAAAAAGTTGACACACAACTCTACCACTGACCATAACTCACTAACAAGTGTCCCTAGTGCTTAGGGGGTGCCTAGGGGTCGTCCAAGATGAGGAAATTCGGTTAAAAGTCGAGCAGAATGCAAAAGGCAGGCAAAACCCATGTTTCTCGGTACTGGCAGTCCCTCGCATGGCGCGAGGGCTCCTCGCGTGGCGCGACGGAGTGTCTGCACAAATCTGAATTTTAGATTTATTGCGTTTTGATCCTTGGCTCTTCAAACTTCGATTAGACCTTTGTTTCTTGCATCTTGAACCCTCCAAATTGATTTATATGGGCTTTAAAACATGTACCCACTTTGTTAAGTCCCCGGTTAACTTTATTGTTACCCGAAAAGTCCTAACTTTCAACGTTGACGCTTTAACCCTTCGCATACGAATTTGATCATAACTTTCTCATACGATGACGAAACTTTATGAAATTTATATCGTGCATTCTAGTGAGCATAATTAACATTTATAAAGCTTCGGGTTTGTCAAAAGGTCACTCAGAGGTATAACTTATACATGTTGACACTTTTAACCCCTGTAGTTTGAAATCTCTCACTTTTAGCTTCGCATGATCCATGATTTATTCTTTTGAAGGTATGAGCATCATGTAGGGTTAATATATAATATATTTATTCACTGTTGACATTTCAAATACGTATAATCACATACTTTCCATGTTTGTCAACTTTAGTCCTTCTATAATATTCTTTCACACGTTCAAACATATTACACGTGTCAACACATTATAGGACGTGAATTTTCGAGGTGTTACATTATACATTCAGGGCCCGATGTTAGAAACCGAGTCAATATTAACAGACACGCCACAAGTATAGGCCCACAAGGGAGTGAGATACCGTTTCCCTTAAGCAACTGTCAGGTATACGCCTACACCCCGTGCTTAAGACGTGGCCATTTTATTATAATGATGCCAAGGATATCCGGGACATGGTCATTAACCCCTAAAGGCTTTTATTTCAAACAATACAGATTAAAACGGGTTACCTCAATGATTTAATCACAATACAATTAAACATTCAATACCCGACCAAGCGGTATTATTATAATACCGTATCCCAAGCCCGTATAGGGAAAATAAGTTAAGAGTATTTACCTGAGCTAGCAATGCAATTTATACTCAGCCGTATATTCTAATTAGCAAACACAAGTATTTCTACTGGGGCTCTTAATCTGGAACGAAGGTTTTATTAACCTATTAGATTCCTTACGGGTCTTAGTTAAGTTGAAACTTAGACCGATTAGTTTTAAGGAAAGGTTTACGGTTCAAAACACATGATTAAGCAAAGACCGGAATAGAATGTGATTTAGACCCGAAAAGTTCGGAGACTTGTATAATATGGGTACACTAAACACATTCTGGATCTTGAGGCAAAATGATAAGGTCCGACCCATTTTGGTCAATTTATGCAAACTAGTTACATAAACCGATCCGAACGCGAAATATGCGTAACGGGTAACCATAAGAGTCATATACATGTTTCCTAAGTTAATATGCCTTAAATACATTGTGATATCAGTAGGATACCTTCCATTATGCCCAAAACGGATTTAAACTCAAATTACGCCCCGTAGGGGTATTTTGGTCATTTAAAAGGTTATAAAAGAGTTTAAATAATAATTTGAGTTACGGGTATGATATAATCAGTAAAGATACTTAATTTAATAACCTATAACAGTAGGTTATTACACATATGTAAATTTTATCATTTATAAACAAACTATGCACCGAAGGGGCATTTTGGTAATTTCACATAAGGTTTAAAGGTTAAATTTGGAATTCTGAGTTTAAAAATTTTGCTTACTGTTAAAGTATAAAAATTTACTGAACATATCAGTAGGCATCAAACCTTATATGTTTAAAATAGTTTTAATACATACTATGCGCTTAAAACGCGTAAAAAGGCGGTTTTAAGCGATTTCCGGATTTTTAAAGAAAAGCTGATATTTTTATCATTCCAGAAAGCTTAAAATATTTTATTTATCATATAGGATAAGTATAAAAAGGTTTGGTATCAACATGATTTGTAAAACTCGTTTTATAGCCCAAAAGGGCAAACCCTACAATTACCGAATCAAGCCTATAACCCTATGTTATGCTCAACCTAAAAATAAATAAAAATCTTCAAAAATCCCAAAATATTATATTTCATCAGTGGGTAAAAGGTTTGGTGTCAAAAGTTGGGTTTAGATAGGGTTTATGCTAATTACGCCATTTAATTAATAAAAAGCTTTCTAATTACGCTATTGAGCATAACTCTTAATCTAGATCTCAAACTGATGTCAAATTTTAGGGACAAGTCTATAAATCAGTAATGAAGGTTTCTATTCTTTTATTTTTTCAAAAATCACGTTTAAAGGTCAAAAGGGCATAACGGTCAATAATTAGGCATATAACGGAAACATGCAATGAATAGGATAACTAAGGATCCAGGTTATATAACCTCAGAGGGTTATACTAACCTATAACATGGTCCTAAAGGAATCCTAAGGTATAACTAAACTAAGCTAATTCGGGCCAGAACTGAAAGTCAAAGCAAAAGTCAACCTTTGCGACTTTCGGTTCCGAACCGAGCCTATACTTAGAATTTTCGGGTTGATCATGCTTAGACATGTTCAACTAATATTTACCAAGTTATTAAAGTGAGAAAACTGATTTTATGACTTCTATATTAATAGTTATGAATTTTTATTTAAAACAACCCGTTTCACTTTTATTTGACCCGACAATTAAACTAGGTAAAGTTGGTAATTAGGAGGTGCCCTTTTGAGGGTTAATCACCTACCTAATTACGGTCACGTAGCCATGTTCGTTGCGAACCATGACTCAACCGTTTAAAAGTCAAAGCGTTCATCAAAACGCTTGACTTTTCGGCTACAACGCTAGAAATTTAAACTAAGCACGAAAGGACACTTACAAAGGGTCCAAGCAAGGAGGTTTGATCCCAAATTCTCAGGTATGAAGAACAAGGTCTCCAACTTAGAGAATTTTAGAATTCAAGTGTAGGTTTGAAGGAAATGAGGTGGGGTATTTATAGGTTTTTCAGAACCGTTAAGATCGTTCATCGATAAACGTGATCAAATCCGGACCGTACACCTTCACCCACTGTTTTATAATACAATGGGCAGCCCCTATGATTGAAAAATACCATGTGCAAGAGCTGGATCAAGCTGGAACATGTTGGCAACAGCTGGAAACTGATTTTTTTGATCTACAGGGCTCACACGGCCCGCGTAAGAAACACAGGAAGCCTACGCGGCCCGCCTGGCAGTCCAGGACAGCACAGGATCTTCCAGAAATGACATAATTGGTCCCTGTGAGCTCATAAGGTTATTTTAGGCACGTTTAAGGCCCGTTAACCTCATTTTAAGGCTCCACTCTGATGTTTAAACATAGGGGACATGAAACATGTTCAAAAACATGTCGGATGTCGGTTCGTTTGGCCGTACGGTCACGTTGTGCGTCTAATTACGACGAAACACGAACGGACGCTAAAAACGAACCAAACTATGCGACGAAAGGGTTTTTATTATGCCGAAAAATAAAATAAAATATTTTAGTGCTTACATATATTTTTGGGTGTCCGGAGATATACAGAACGGAAGATATGCGCGAAAATGCAAACTTGTGCACTTTTTGACACTTTTAGTCCCTGGTGGACTTGAAAGTTTATTTTTGCGCACCAACCACCTCTAAGACTATATCTAAGCTATATAGAGGATAATTAGGGTATGTTTAACTCATGGTGATATTCCGGAAGGTCCGATACCCTACGAATCGGCATACCTTTGCCGTTTGACACAAATAGTCCTTTAATTGCGCAAAGTAGCGCGAAATGCTGTTTAATGATATCCAAGCCTTCCATGGCCCATATTGATCATTCCCAAGCATATACATAAATGTTACTATGCTCCCGTTCGCTTAAATGGCCACCGAAAGGCGTAGATTCAAATGTTGACGCTTTAGGTCCCTCTATTGCGCAAACCTGCGCATCTCATCATTTAATATCATCGAAGCCTCATCTAATCCACATTAAGCATTCTTGGAAGTATTATTAACCATCACGATGCTTCGGGTTCTCTAAAAGGTCATTCAAAGGTATAATTAAACATATTGACACTTTTAGTCCCTCTAACTTGCAAAGTTGCGCGTAACTTCACTTATAGGCATAAAAGCCTTGGACGGCCAACGATTGGCATTCCTGAGACTGAGAGTATAATCAAATATCATGAAGCTCTCGGATTGTTAAAAGGTCACTTAGAGGTAAGAATTAACATGTTGACGCTTTTAACCCTTTATTGCGCAAACTTTCAATTATTTACACAAACGGCTACACTTGATCAACAAGTGGCTCATTTGTGAATATAAAACCGTAGAAGGTTATTTAGAAACTTATTTTAGGTATGTTAATACTTCCAGTTCTTTTATAATTAATGTTTTTCGATTTTTCAAAAAATTAGTCCCTTAAATTCAAGGTTCGACTTTATTAGGGTTTATTACACGTGTCAACACATCATTGGACGTGATTTTTACGAGGTGTTACATCCTCACCCCCTTAAAAGAAATCTCGACCTTGGGATTTTCTAAAGTAAAAGGAAGTACTTTCTGTCTTATATTGGGTTTAATCTTCCCCAGTACATTTGGCCTCTAAAGCACCCCAATTGACCTTTCTAATAGGTACATGTATCCCTTTGGAGCTTCTTAACCTGTCGATCCTCAATCAATACAGGTTACTCATCATATTATAAATCTGCATATCATTATGTGATAATGTTTCTCAACTTATTGGTGAAACACGTCCTTAAATCATTAGTGTGTAATGCATTGCGAGTTCCGCCAAGCTCATTAAATAGGTTTTAGCTTATAAGCTATTTGACCTTAGTACATTCGATTCCTTCGAATGATTCTATATATTCCGAGCTTAACTAGACTGATAATTAACAAATTGGCATGCCCTTCCGGGGTGACACCTTTGTTGAACCTTATTCCTTAACAAGAATTTTGGAGGTTTGCTATTTTCATTAATCCTTGGTTTTTGTGCCGAATACTGGCCACTTACAGATGATTATGGATTTGTATGATCTTATTCGTTGTTTCCAATGCAACTTTTAGATCCTGATAATTGGACTTCCCAAAGTCTCGTCCATCAAACGGATGTTTTGATATTTCATCTATACAAGGTCTCCAAAGGAGCCACCTTGATGCTTATATATTGACTATTAGTTATAGAATAGCTTATTTAAGGTGAGATGGTTACTCTAAATACAGCTTAAAACCAGTCTTAAGGAATAGCTAATCCTTACAGTTATTTGAACAAATCGACGATCCTGGGCAGCTGATGGCGATTCTTAATTGTTGCCTAAATAGGGTTGCGGTAATAAATGCATAAGCAAGGGAACCGTCTTTAATAACATTGAAACTCTTAGAATTACGGATTAGGCCTTAAGAACCTTTATCTTAAAATTTATCTAACTAGGGTTTCTATTATTCCCGAGTTGGAGGTACTAACATGGAGATTTCACAATACTACAGCCCTTAGCGGGATGTATACCTTAATTCTATTAACCTTTCAGGAGGTAAATAGGATAGTCTATGGAGATGATAATCAAGACACAAGGAAGTTACAAAGATTTTTCCAAATCTCAAGCCTTAGTTCATCTATCATTGCCTGTGTCAAATAAGTGACACATTTATGCTATGAGTCCACAGATTCCTTTATCAGGGATATTTACTTGGATAATTCCATTCTAGATATCTTCTTTGAATACCATTAGCTGACTTTAATGTCGTATGACCATTGGAATATCCTTGTGGTTCTATGCATTAAACCTCCATACTGATCAGGCATGGAAGCAATCTATGGAACATATTAAGATACACCAATCCTCATATGGCGCTTTTGTCATACCATTTGGTATTCGTAATTAATAGAGATCAAAGAGATATCAATTTCATATGATGATGTACTTTATCTGGAGAGAGGGTACATTAGGACTTTACGATTGAAGATTTCTGACAGGAGTAAAAGAAATGGAATCTATGATTTTCATTTGTAAGTTTTACCTTACATCTAGTCTTTGAGGTTCTAACGGAAGGCTTTAAAAGTTTGTTACGCTTACCATCTATGAAGGATATATTGGCATCCTATTCAAATTAGAACTCTTGGCATTTATTCTACTTCGTATTTTATGCTTAGGGTTCTAACAGGCAGATTTAATAACTTACGAAATTTATTATCCACAATCAACTTATCTGTACTCGAATCAAACACCCTTGCATATACATTATTGTTAAGGACGTACCGGTTATAACATTGTCATCTGGCATGGCCTCTTCTGCCCCCATCTGAAAGACCCTAGCGTTGGTCTCCTTAACTTTTCAAGCTTCTTTGCATATTTTGGGCAATTTTATTTGATATGCCCCTTCTCGTTACAGTTGTAACAAGTCGCATCTCCTATCTTTTTGCATTCTAATGTTCTATGCTCACCAGATTTGCAGATCCCACAAGCCCTAGGCGGTGATTGGGATTTTGATTCGAACCTGCACTTCCCATAATGGCGCTTCTTGCAGGTCTTGCATACATGTTTCTCGTTGGGCTTTTGTTTACCCTTTTTCTTAGAACTCGGGGAGTTATCTTCCTTCACTTTCCTTTTTAGCTCATCCTTTGCATTTGAGGCATGAACAAGATCCTCCTTATGAGTAAGGAAATGTGGTCCTAGATAAAATTTGGAGCGAGTAGCATGGGGCTCCTTGAACTTTTTCACGGCCTTCTTCACAGCTTTTCCAACAGCTGCGTCTATCATAATTTGAAGAACATCCTTGGAAATTCTAAGGTTCACAATTGTGGCATCATTAGCATGTGTCGCATTATCCATAACACGATCAACGACTGTCTTATCCGAGTTTGTCATACTCGATATTTGGTTCCTAACACCAAATAAACAATTATTTAGTTGCAATCCAACAACCGCTAATCACCATCCTGATGACCTAATATATACTTACCATGGTATCGTTAAACCATACAGGCTAATATAGTACATACATTCTCAATGAATGTCATGTAGATATGTGTATAAATCAATGATACTTAGCCTAGGCAATAAAAGACCATTAATGGCAATTAAGGTTTGGACCTAGTCCATCACCTTTTTGACAGGGGATCAAATGTCACATCTGTCCTGATCATATTGATAATTTTGGATAGCTTGAAAGCTAGACATTTGGATATTGGACAAGAGTGTTTCCTAATGGGTATAAAGCATCTATCTAAGGTTGTTGAAGTATTTTCTAATGTATCATCGGGAAATTCTACGTCACGTCATAAGCCTAAGGTCCTAATAGGCGGATACAACAGCTTACAACAATTATTGTCCATAATAGACTTTTCTGCGCCAGAATCAAATGAATTCCATATATGCATCATTGATAAGGAAAGGTACCTTTTTATCATGTCATCTTCCTATACTGCCTCCTGGGTGTTCATCTGGAAGACTCACGCGTTCACTTTCTTGGCCTCTTTAGGCTTCTTCTGATTCCTAGGGCAGTTAGACTTGATATGCCCCTTCTCGTTGCAACCATAACAGGTTGCATCTTTCAACTTCTTGCAATCCAAGGTTTTATGTTCCTTAGACTTGCAGATTCCACAGGGTAGAGGCTGAGATTCAAATCTGCATTTCCCAAGGTGGTATTTCTTACAGGTTTTGCACCTGGTCTTTTCACCCGACTGCTGGTTTCCTTTCTTAGACCCGGAACTCTTCTGATGATCAGAGTTCCCTTTTTTCTTCTTAACGGAGTGATAAGAATTCTCATCCTCCCTTTTTCGCTTTCCTTCATCAGAAGCTTTGGCAGCCTTGTTTCTAACTACATCGAGTGTGAGAGATAGCGACAGATCTGCCGCTGACCTGAATGTAGTAGGTCTCGATGCTTTCACGCTTGCCTTGATTTCTGGGGCTAGACCTCCAATAAAGCGAGCTATACGCTTTGGTTCCGGTGTGATCAAGTACGGAACCAATCGAGACATGGTATTGAAACTTGTAAGATATGTCTGACAATCTAGGTTCTTCATGACCAATGTCAAGAAATCAGTCTCGATTTTCTCAACTTCGTGTTGAGGAAAGTAATTTTATTTGATAAGAGCAGCAAACTGATCCCATGTCAGATTATATAACGGGATTTTCCCAGTAGCTTAGATTAGTGACCTCCACCAAGCTAGAGCTTCTCCTTTAAAAGATTGTGAAACAAACTTCACAATGTCTTGCTCTGCACATCCACTAATATCAATAACGGTGTCCATCTCATCGAGCCACGTCATGCAGTCGATGGCTCCTTTTTTCTCCTGTGAAGTCTCTGGGCTTGCAGGAGACAAAATATTTATACGAACAGGTTTTAACTTGTGGCTCTTGATTAAGCACCATATGTCTAGACGGAACACTCCTCTGATCTGACGAGTGATGAACATCGTCCTCCTTTGACTCGTGTGATTTAGAAGGGGGCATACTATGAGCCATAGATAGAGTCTTAGAGTGTGTATCACTTGATTCATTATATTGTCTGTCAAGAACTCGAGTAACAGCGTCATCTATTAATGCCTGTAGTTCCGCACCAGTTATATTAAATTTGGTAGCATCATTATTCTCCCTCGGGTGGCTGTTAACCTCCTCTGATGCAGCCATGTAGCTTGATTGCTACATAAATATTAGCAATGATATATTCAGAGGTTATTATGGAATCATTATTTTTTGACGATTCATCGACCATGGTAATATAAACCATATTGGTTAATTTTGTTAGTTATATTAGTATTTTCATTATAATTTATCCTAGTATATAAAACATTAAGGATATTAAAGTGGCGCAAAAGGCCTAGTCACAAGGACAGTTTTAAATTTATAAGCCATGATTTCAGAGAATCGAGGCATTAAGGTTTGAACATATTTCATTACCTTTTCTTGACAGAGAGTCAAAGACTTCAACTGTCTTTTATCCCTTAGGACAATAAGTATGGCCCGTAGGCATTTCATCACTTATGGATGTTTATAATATGATCATCTTCATTTGATGATTTAAGCCATGATTTCTACATCACTAGGCTAGATAAGGGGTTGGAAATTCCCATTATAAAGATGACAAGTGTGATTTTTATCGCATCACTGTTGTCAGGAGTGTTAACATGTTTTTAGATGTTAACAAGAATCTGAATCTCTTTTAAACAGGTTTTTACCATCATAGCTAGGTCCTTAATGACATACAAGCTAGGTTATGCCCTTTAAGATTCTTTTCATTATATATATTGGCAGATCAATTACGAAAAGGAATTATATTTTGATTTACTTCATATACTATATTCATATAAAATGATAAAAATGGAATTTAGATAAAATATTCAAATGATTTCTAAAAGGAGTATATAATTGCCCCAAACGGGACTTGAAAGGAATGACGTTGTCCATGAAGGGACTAAAAGATAAATATGTCCTTATAAGGATTACCAAGGAAACAAATTTCAGCAAAAGGAGTTTTCTTCTTTACTTCACTTCTGAATGTTTTCTCCTTGGTTGCACGTTGTACCCTAGCCCCGGTACGAAGCTCGACAATACAAGGCTCCGGATGTGGGGAATTTCCATTACGGCTTCTTTGATTGGAGACATATTCAAAATATATAAATTCGGAAACAATAGTTTTCAGATTAGGGTCAGGAGTATTCCTATGTTAAGTCTAGACTCAGAAGGTCTAAGGAATGTGCTACTATGTCATTGAGATTAAACACAAAAGGTTATTGTTTAATTCACTCAATGTTGGCTATGATACCAACCTGTCACACCCCGATATTTCCACGTATTACCGGTGGGCCCAGTGGGGAGTATCGTGACGTAGTTGATATCATCATAGTCAAACAACATAATTTCAATGCACAGCAGAAGCAAAAGATAAATATATTACAATCCGATTCGAAAGTAATATCAAATATTACAACGGAATGTAAGATGGATCCACAGGCGGATCAAATAAAAGAAAACTGTCCAACAGACTTTAGGCATCTAGAACTTGCGAGATTCCCTATTAACGCCCTGAGCTCTCAGCCAATTTCGTACAGTACCTGCCACTTAATCTTTTTGGAAAATACGTCAGTTTACACTAGTAAATACAATTAACTGACTCATTTGAAAACATTTATAAAAATTGATTTGAATGCACAAGGCACAAAATATCTTTTATAACTTGGGACAATTATATAAAAATAATCTTGTATACAGATTTACATGCTCGTTATACATTCAGGGCCCGATGTTAGAAACCGAGTCAAGATTAACAGACACGCCACAAGTATAGGCCCACAAGGGAGTGAGATACCGTTTCCCTAAAGCAACTGTCAGGTATATGCCTACACCCCGTGCTTAAGACATGGCCATTTTATTATAATGATGCCAAGGATATCCGGGACATGGTCATTAACCCCTAAAGGCTTTTATTTCAAACAATACAGATTAAAACGGGTTACCTCAATAATTTAATCACAATACGATTAAACATTCAATACCCGACCAAGCGGTATTATTATAATACCGTATCCCAAGCCCGTATAGGGAAAATAAGTTAAGAGTATTTACCTAAGCTAGCAATGCAATTTATACTCAGCCGTATATTCTAATCAGCAAGCACAAGTACTTTTACTGGGGCTCTTAATCTAGAACGAAGGTTTTATTAACCTATTAGATTCCTAACGGGTCTTAGTTAAGTTGAAACTTAGACCGATTAGTTTTAAGAAAAGGTTTACGGTTCAAAACGCATGATTAAGCAAAGACCGGAATAGAATGTGATTTAGACCCGACAAGTTCGGAGACTTGTATAATATGGGTACACTAAACACATTCTGGATCTTGAGGCAAAATGATAAGGTCTGACCCGTTTTGGTCAATTTATGCAAACTAGTTACATAAACTGATCCGAACGCGAAATATGCGTAACGGGTAACCATAAGAGTCATATACATGTTTCCTAAGTTAATATGCCTTAAATACGTTGTGATATCAGTAGGATACCTTCCATTATGCCCAAAACGGATTTAAACTCAAATTACGCCCCGTAGGGGTATTTTGGTCATTTAAAAGGTTATAAAAGAGTTTAAATAATAATTTGAGTTACGGGTCTGATATAATCAGTAAAGATACTTAATTTAATAAGCTATAACAGTAGGTTATTACACATATGTAAATTTTATCATTTATAACCAAACTATGCACCGAAGGGGCATTTTGGTAATTTCACATAAGGTTTAAAGGTCAAATTTGGAATTATGAGTTTAAAACTTTTGCTTATTGTTAAAGTATAAAAATTTACTGAACATATCAGTAGGCATCAAACCTTATATGTTTAAAATAGTTTTAATACATACTATGCGCTTAAAACGCGTAAAAATGCGGTTTTAAGCGATTTCCGGGTTTTTAAAGAAAAGCTGATATTTTTATCATTCCAGAAAGCTTAAAATATTTTATTTATCATATAGGATCAGTAGAAAAAGGTTTGGTATCAACATGATTTGTAAAACTCGTTTTATAGCCCAAAAGGGCAAAACCGGCAATTACCGAATCAAGCCTATAACCCTATGTTATGCTCAGCCTAAAAATAAATAAAAATCTTCAAAAATCCCAAAATATTATATTTCATCAGTGGGTAAAAGGTTTGGTGTCAAAAGTTGGGTTTAGATAGGCTTTATGTTAATTACACCGTTTAATTAATACAAAGCTTTCTAATTACGCTATTGAGCATAACTCTTAATCTAGACCTCAAACTGATGTCAAATTTTAGGGACAAGTCTATAAATCAATAATGAAGGTTTCTATTCTTTTATTTTTTCAAAAATCACGTTTAAAGGTCAAAAGGGCATAACGGTCAATAATTAGGCATATAACGGAAACATGCAATAAATAGGATAACTAAGGATCCAGGTTGTATAACCTCAGAGGGTTATACTAACCTATAACATGGTCCTAAAGGAATCCTAAGGTATAACTAAACTAAGCTAATTCGGGTCAGAACTGAAAGTCAAAGAAAAAGTCAACCTTTGCGACTTTCGGTTCCGAACCAAGCCTATACTTAGAATTTTCGGGTTGAACATGCTTAGACATGTTCAACTAATATTTACCAAGTTATTAAAGTGAGAAAACTGATTTTATGACTTCTATATTAATAGTTATGAATTTTTATTTAAAATAACCCGTTTGACTTTTATTTGACCCGATAATTAAACTAAGTAAACGTGGTAATTAAGAGGTGCCCTTTTGAGGGTTAATCACCTACCTAATTACGGTCACGTAGCCATGTACGTTGCGAACCATGACTCAACCGTTTAAAAGTCAAAGCGTTCCTCAAAACGCTTGACTTTTCGGCTACAACGCTAGAAATTTAAACTAAGCACGAAAGGACACTTACAAAGGGTCCAAGCAAGGAGGTTTGATCCCAAATTCTCAGGTATGAAGAGCAAGGTCTCTAACTTAGAGAATTTTAGAATTCAAGTGTGGGTTTGAAGAAAATGAGGTGGGGTATTTATAGGTTTTTCGGAACCGTTAAGATCGTTCATCGATAAACGTGATCAAATCCGGACCGTACACCTTTACCCACTGTTTTATAATACAATGGGCAGCCCCTAGGATTGAAAAATACCATGTGCAAGAGCTGGATTAAGCTGGAACAGGCTGGCAACAGCTGGAAACTGATTTTGCTGATCTGCAGGGCTCACACGGCCCGCGTAAGAAACACAGGAAGCCTATGCGGCCCGCCTGGCAGTCCAGGACTGCACAGGATCTTCCAGAAATGACATAATTGGTCCCTGTGAGCTCATAAGGTTATTTTAGGCACGTTTAAGGCCCGTTAACCTCATTTTAAGGCTCCACTCTGATGTTTAAACATAGGGGACATGAAACATGTTCAAAAACATGTTGGATGTCGGTTCGTTTGGCCGTACAGTCACGTTGTGCGTCTAATTACGACGAAACACGAACGGACGCTAAAAACGAACCAAACTACGCGACGAAAGGGTTTTTATCATGCCGAACAATAAAATAAAATATTTTAGTGCTTACATATATTTTTGGGTGTCCGGAGATATACAGAACGGAAGATATGCGCGAAAATGCAAAGTTGTGCACTTTTTGACACTTTTAGTGCCTGGTTGACTTGAAAGTTTATTTTTGCGCACCAACCACCTCTAAGCCTATATCTAAGCTATATAGAGGATAATTAGGGTATGTTTAACTCATGGTGATATTCCGGAAGGTCCGATACCCTACGAATCGGCATACCTTTGCCGTTTGACGCAAATAGTCCTTTAATTGCGCAAAGAAGCGCGAAATGCTGTTTAATGATATCCAAGCCTTCCATGGCCCATATTGATCATTCCCAAGCATATACATAAATGTTACTATGCTCCCGTTCGCTTAAATGGTCACCAAAAGGCATAGATTCAAATGTTGACGCTTTAGGTCCCTCTATTGCGCAAACTTGCGCATCTCATCATTAAATATCATCGAAGCCTCATCTAATCCACATTAGGCATTCTTGGAAGTATTATTAACCATCACGATGCTTCGGGTTCTCTAAAAGGTTATTCAGAGGTATAATTAAACATATTGACACTTTTAGTCCCTCTAACTTGCAAAGTTGCGCGTAACTTCACTTATAGGCATAAAAGCCTTGGACGGCCAACGATTGTCATTCCCGAGAGTATAATCAAATATCATGAAGCTCTCGGATTGTTAAAAGGTCACTCAGAGGTAAGAATTAACATGTTGACGCTTTTAACCCTTTATTGCGCAAACTTTCAATTATTTACACAAACGGCTACACTTGATCAACAAGTGGCTCATTTGTGAATATAAAACCATAGAAGGTTATTTAGAAACTTATTTTAGGTATATTAATACTTCTAGTTCTTTTATACTTAATGTTTTTCGATTTTTCAAAAAATTAGTCCCTTAAATTCAAGGTTTGACTTTATTAGGGTTTATTACACGTGTCAACACATCATTGGACGTGATTTTTAAGAGGTGTTACAGTTCCCCTTGGGAATCTTCTTTACAACTGCTCTTGATTTGTATCTTTCGATATTTATCAATTTTTAAGCAGAGGGTAAGCTATTAAAGCGCGTAAAGTATTATACGAGGTCTAGGCCATTTCTTTCGCAATATCAGAAGACCAGGTATAATACCCCAGATATCAAACAATATAAAGACCTAGTATCTCAGAATCAGGAAATGTCTCAAACAAGATTTCGTGGGTTACCCTTATATCCAAGAGATGTTCCCCACGAGATAAGTAAGTATTTGATATTTAGGTTTATATCTCGAAAATAATCTACTAAGCGTGTAAAAACCTATTGGCATATCATCAGTGAGACCGTTTATCACATTTTAACTTTCCAATTCTTTAGCGTACTGTGATTGTCTAACTGATGTACTATCATTTCCTCTTTTTTACACAAAAACTCATTTTTACTTTTTTTATCATGTTTTTGGCTTTTTCAAATTTTTAAATGTTTTTGTATTTTCTGAAATTTTTACCCCCCCTAAAATTCAAAACATTTAAAGAAAATTTGATAACCGATGTAGATAGCTTTGTCTCGCCATCCATTTTCTGCTTCACATGCACTGATTTGCAGAAAATATACCCCCATGATTTACAACACATTGATATTCGACAGTTTGAAAACCATTTTTCAATCTAGTGAAATTAATCATGTTTGTTCAGCCGTGAGGGTTTCGACGTATTCAAGTAACATGTTTTTGTAAATTTTTGAATTTTTGACAAAATTTAAAAACAAACATATTTTTTATTTTTCAAGTTTGTAGGATTTTTGAAATATTGTTTATTTATGTACATAAATGAACAAACTCACTGATTTTAAAAACAGGGACCAGCAGCCTCCTCTCCTCGTGCCAGGCTGCTCTCATCTCCATCTTGGTATTTTTCAAAGTTCTTGAGCACCTGCACATTCAAGCTATTCAATTACTTGAACAAATTAGCCCAGGTCTGTTTGACCTTAGGCATTTCAACACAATAAGATTCGTTTTACTTCGGAAAATCTTTATCATTTTTCACAAATGAATTTTCATTCCGATTATCACTCACAGAAACCTTTTGTTTCTTTTCAACCCAAGTTTGTCCTTTCGAAGCACTTCTTTTGTAAAAATGTGATTCATTTTGAACATTTTGATTTTGAACAACAACTTTTGGTTTCCAAAACTGATTTGGTTTTGTTGCATCTACCGTTGTTGTCCAACTTTGTGTTGTTTTAAGTCTGGGTGTCACTGGTTTCCATGTTAGTTGTGAGTCAGCCTTTGACATTTTCAGCTTCCAAGTTTGATTTGAGTCAAACTTGGTTGACTTCTGATTCACAACATCAGACTTTTTTTTTCATTTCAACACCAACAGGTTTAAGATTTGGACAATTTAGACTGAGATATCCAATTTGATCACACTTAAAGCATGTTCTCTTGGACACATCTTTAACCTGTTGTTGCTTTTTCTTTTGAGCGTAGAACTCTTCATTAGACTGCCGTCTAAATTGGAGTTCTTTCTCTTCTTCAGAACTTGTTCCATGAACAAAGTTCATTTTTTCCTGATAATTTGGCGTTTCATTTCTTTTCCAATTTTGTTTCTTTTTATAACCCAACCCAGCCTTCATGTTTTTCTTTTTGTAACCAGGTATGTTATAAAAAGTTTTGTGATTTTTTCCAGTAAATTTTGAAATTTCAGACTTTTGAATCTCTACCAGTTTGAAAAATTTGTTGATTTTATCTGAAATTACATTTTGAATTGGAAATTCATTAACCGAAAATAGTTTGTCCGTTCCAATCATGGTATAAACCAATCCTTTTGAATCATCATTCATAACTTTTTCAGATTTTGAGTGTTTAAGATAACTATCATGAAAACTTCCCTCATTTTCATCTTGTGATTCAGACATATCTGTTTTGGTAGACTCCTCTGCTAGAACACTTTCAATAACCTTACCAACCACCTCTGAATCACTGATGTCATCAGATTTGGTGTAAGTCACATCGATGTTGTCGGGTGTCACGGCCCTCGACCCGGTTTGACCCGTTTCAGGAGCCGCGTGACAGAAATCCCGTGGTATTTAATTAACAGCGGAAGTTTCTTCAGGATCTTTTTAAAACTGAAATATTTCCCGATTATTTTATTTCATAATTCGGGATAAAACCCGGTAATTTACAATATTGAGATTTTACAAAGAAATCTTTTATTTTACAAAACATGTTTCTTTATTTTATACCGAGCCACTTCCTTAAGCTGATAGTGCTTCACGGCACTTTTCCTGGATCACAACAGATCACCTGAAACATGTTTGAAAAAGGTTTTGTCAGCGGGAAATACTGAGTGAATCATTCTATTTACTAAAACGACACCTTTGTTATAATTTACAGTATTAAGAGCAATTACAATGTTTCAGATATCAACCAACTACCCTCGGTATTTGTCACTCGACTCGTTTCTGTGACTATGGTCATATCACCCATTGGCTAACTCGTTGTCCAATGGTGAAGATTATCAAGTAATGTATACAAAACCCCACATACCGGCTGTAATATGGTGATTACAAAGACTTAATCCCTGTAATTATAACTTTGAAAATAAACATGCTTTTGAAAACAATTTTGATAAAAAGAGAATGACTCACATTGCAGATTTAATTATGAACAGAGCTTAGCCTACTGATTAGCCTTGATAACCTAGTTTAAATAATCAAGCACACAAACTAGGTTAGTAACTTAATACAGCATTTACGATAACTCACGAGATTAAAACCTTCACAACGAATGACAAAGTGCGATACTTAAACATCCATCGATTTAACGACGAATGACAAAGCATAAACCCTAAGGTGGGCAGCACTTAAACATCCATTGGATAGTTTAATCGATCGGACATTGAATCGTAGCAGCGATCGAGTTATTACCCTGAATTGTGGCAGCACTTCGTGATCAGTGTGTGTTTTTGTAGTAAACAGTGTCTAACTTTGTGTACATAAAGAATTTTAACGTCGAACTGAAGCCAGAAATCAAGTCCCAAGCCCCTGTATTTATACCTGAAATTGACATCTCCCGCGTGTCGCGGAAGATGTCCCCGGTTCTGTCGCCACTCGCCTGGGGTAACAATCTACCCTAGGGTAGCCTTGTGTCCCAGTAGGCTTGCTGAGTTGGTTTCGTGTTATTTCGAATTTTTTGACAACAAACTGTTAAGATATTACCGAATAGGGTTTACCCCCCCCTTAGTTTTAGGGGCCCTAATCCTGATTCCAAATGTTCTGAAAATTTTAGGGATTATGCAGAATCACTTGGGTTTCTCAATTAGGGTTTCCTATTGGACACTTTAATTAAATAAATATGACTTTTGATGAGAGTTGTTACATTCTCCCCACCTTAATAAAATCTCGTCCTCGAGATTTACTGGAATAAATGAGGATACATTCGCTTCATTTCTGATTCCAGCTCCCAAGTGTATTCAGCTCCTCTCTTTGAATCCCATCTGACTTTGACTAAAACTAGTCGTTTGTGTTTGAGAAACTTGATCTTTCGATCCTCAATTTGAAGAGGTTTCTCAACAAATTTCAGCTTTTCGTTTACCTCTATATCTCGAAGAGGTACTACCAGTGATTCATCTGATAAGCATTTCTTGAGATTGGATATATGAAATACATCATGTACTCCATATAATTCTTCTGGTAGTTGTAAACGATAAGCAACTGGTCCTATACGTTGGATCACTGAAAATGGTCCTACGTACCTTGGACTTAGCTTTCCTTTCTTACCGAATCTAACAACTCCTTTCCAAGGGGAAACTTTTAATGGTACTTTGTCTCCCACTTGGAATTCAAGTGGCTTGAGTCGATTATCTGCATAACTCTTCTGACGATCACGAGCCATCTTCAGTCTTTCCTTGATTTGAGTAATCTTATCAGTCGTCTCTTGCACTATTTCAGGACCTGACAATTGACTTTCTCCTATTTCTGCCCAACAAACTTGAGTTCTGCATTTTCTTCCGTACAGTGCTTCAAATGGGGCGGTTTCAATACTTGAATGATAGCTATTGTTATAAGAGAATTCAATTAATGGTAAATGATCATCCCAATTTCCACCAAAATCTATTACACATGCTCGGAGCATGTCTTCTAGAGTTTGGATCGTCCTTTCACTTTGTCCATCTGTTTGTGGATGATATGCAGTACTCAAATTTAGTCGAGTTCCCATAGCTTGTTGGAAGCTTTTCCAGAAATGAGAAGTAAAACAACTATCCCTATCCGAAACAATGGAGAGTGGAACTCCATGTAAGGATACAACTTCATCTACATAAAATTTTGCCAACCTTTCCATACTAAAGGTTTCTTTCATTGGTAGAAAGTGAGCTGATTTAGTTAATCGATCCACAATTACCCAAATCGCATCATTACCTTTTCTTGTTTTGGGTAACTTAGTAACAAAATCCATTGTTATAAGTTCCCATTTCCATACAGGCATTTCTAATTGTTGTAGTAGACCTGAGGGTTTCTGATGTTCTGCCTTAACTTGTGAACAAGTGAGACATTTAGAAACATATCGGGCTATATCCTTTTTCATTCCTATCCACCAGAAGTTCTTTCTTAAATCTTGGTACATCTTATTGTTTCCTGGGTGCATAGTATACCTAGATTTATGGGCTTCTTCTAGAATCTTAGGTCTTAAGTCTCCTTGCTTAGGTACCCAAATTCTACTTTTGTGGAATCTCTAAATTCCATTTGCTCCTTGTTCTAATTCCTTTATTCGTCCTTTCATTCCTTCAGCATCATCCTTGATTGCTGTAGCTTGAACATTCTTCAATTGTTCCATTAAATCTATTTGTAGATTTAATCTGAGAGCACGAACCCGTCGTTGTTTCTCATAATACTTACGACTTAAGGCATCTGCAACTACATTTGCCTTTCCTTCGTGATACTGAATATCACATTCGTAATCACTTAGGATTTCCATCCATCTCCTTTGCCTCATGTTTAACTCTTTTTGCCCAAATATATATCTTAAACTTTTGTGGTCTGTGTAGACAGTAAATTTACTTCCGTAAAGATAATGTCTCCAAATCTTAAGGGCAAAAATTACGGCTCCTAATTCTAAATCATGAGTCGTATAATTTTCTTCGTGATTTTTCAATTGCCTTGAAGCATACGCAATTACCTTCTTGCGTTGCATAAGCACACATCCAAATCCTAATTTTGAAGCATCACAATATACCTCAAAATCTTCAGTTCCTTCTGGTAAGGCTAAGATTGGTGCACTTGTTAATTTCTGCTTTAATATTCTAAAGGCTTCTTCTTGCGTTGGTCCCCATTCAAACTTAACTGCTTTACAGGTTAGCTTAGTTAATGGAACAGCTATCTTGGAAAAATCCTTAATAAACCGTCTATAGTACCCAGTTAAACCTATAAAACTTCTAATTTCCATTGCTGTTTGTGGAACCTTCCATTTGGTAATTGCCTCTATCTTAGCGGGATCTACGTGAATACCTTTGTGATTCACCATGTGTCCTAAGAATTGCACTTCTTGCAACCAAAATTCACACTTCGAGAATTTGGCATAAAGCTTTTCTTTTCTTAACAAAGTTAAGAGTGCATGAAGGTGTTCACAATGCTCTGTCTGACTTTTGGAATAAATAAGTATATCGTCTATAAAAACAATTACAAATTTATCCAAATATGGTTTACAGATCCTATTCATCATGTCCATGACTGCAGCAGGTGCATTCGTTAACCCAAAGGGCATGATTGTAAACTCGTAATGACCATACCTAGTTCTGAAAGTAGTTTTAGGTATGTCCTCTTCTTGTACCTTCAATTGATGATATCCGGAGCGTAAATCTATCTTAGAAAAATATCTAGCTCCTTGAAGTTGATCAAACAGATCATCAATCCTAGGTAATGGGTATCGATTCTTAATTGTAACCTTATTTAATTCTCTATAATCGATACACATTCTCATTGAACCATCCTTTTTCTTAACAAATAGTACTGGTGCTCCCCAAGGAGATGAACTTGGTTGTATGAATCCTTTACTTAGTAATTCATCTAATTGCTTTTTCAGTTCTAACATTTCCATGGGTGCTAACCGATAAGGTGCCTTGGCTATCGGTGTAGTTCCTGGAATTAGATGAATTCTAAATTCTACTTCCCTATCTGGGGGTAATCCCGGTAACTCTTCCGGAAATACATCCGGATATTCTGAGACTACAGGAATTTCCTTAAGTTCTTTACCCTTAGTACTAATGATTACTGAAATCATATATACTATTCCTTGTTTTCGTTCATAATTAGCAACTTTCATTACTGATATGAACTTCATGGGCTTACGTGGTTTATCTCCTGTAATCCTGATTACTTCTCCGGTGGGTGATTGAATTTCTATGGAATTCTGATCACACAAGATTCGAGCATGGTTGGCTACTAACCAATCCATTCCTAATACAACGTCAAATTCAGCTAATTTCATTGGCAGTAGGTTTGCAGAGAATTTATGTCCTAAAAGTTCTATACTTTCTTCCTGCAAAACTTTATCTATTTTAACTGAATTTCCGTCTGCCGTTTCAACTGTAAAAATCTGCCTAATATTGGTTAAAGGTAAATTAAGAGCTTGGCAGAATGAAGTATTTATAAAACTTTGGTTTGCACCAGAGTCAAATAATACTTTGGCATAAATGTTGTGAACTAAAAACGTACCCGCTATCACATCTGGGATGAGTTCTGCTTCTTGAGTGGTTAGCTGAAATGCCCTGGCATTCTTCTTAATAGTTCCGTCAGTCGCCTTGGTTTTGTTGTCTGCTGGTTTGATTAATTTAGGACATTCTGGTTTAAAATGTCCCCTTTCTCCACAGTTATAGCAGATCGTTGTTTTCTTTCTGCAGTCTTCTTCCCGATGTCCTACCATTTTGCAAAAATTGCAGGTTACATTACATCTTCCATAATGTTTTCTTTTGCAATTCTTGCAGAATGGCATAGTTGATGAGTTTCCCGTTCCTCTTCTTTTGAAGTTGCTATTATTACCCGTACGAAATCCTTGGGTAATTTTCTGAGCTAATTCCTTCTTCCTGTTTTCATCTTGGGTGCGTACTAGTTCATTGGTTAGGGTATTAGCTAATTCCACAGCATCGTCAATAGTGCGAGGTCTCGCAGCTTTAACGATGTTGCGGATTTCACTAATCAGTCCCCAAATGTAGCGAGAAATGAGTACCGGTTCTGGCGAAGCCAGCGTTGGTACCACTCTAGCATATTCAAAGAATGTCGAAGTATAACCGCGACAATCTACACCCATCATCCGATGATTTAGAAACTTATTCGTCATCTGTTCCTTTTCATACTCGGGACAGAATTTTCTTTCTACAAGACCCTTAAATTCTTCCCAATTCATGGCATAAGCTATTATTCTTCCTTTTGATTGTAACACCGTGTTCCACCATTCGAGTGCTCCTTCCTTGAAGAGATTTGATGCGTACATGACTTGATCATCTTTAGCACATTTACTTATTGCAATTACTGCTTCGGTTTTCTCTAACCAACGCACTGATGCAGTTGCTCCTTCATTGCCTGCAAATTCAGTGGGTTTACAAGCAAGAAATTCTTTGAAAGTGCAACCAGACGTTGCAGTTTTCATTTTCTTAGGGAATGGAGCTTGATGTGGTTCCGTATTATGATTAACATGATCATTGCCTCCGTTTACACTATTACTGAAGTTATCTTCAGAAATACGTTTACTAGGAACAATTTGTTGCGGTTCGATTAGATTCTTTATAGCAGCAACGAATGCTGGAATAGCATTAGCTATTCCTTGAGCAACAATATTTTTTATATCTTGCCTAGTCATATATTGATCTCCTGGATGTTGCTCTGATTGATTAACCTCATTTACTGGTTCATTACCAATGTTTGCCATCTGATAATAAATTTTATATAAATAATTAGTATAAATAAATATAATAAAACATTTTTCACATAATCACATTAACATGTATAACCAAAAGTTATTGATTTCCCAAGTTTCATTTCTATATATTATATTATGCCTCGTACACACGATTATCATACAACGTTTTATTGTTAAGTTATTACACATACTGGTTCTTATGTTTATTTATTAAACAAATATTCCTGCAAACTCCCATTATCTGGTAAGCTAATTTCTTAAAAACGACGCTCCCTTTCGTCATATTTCCAAGTAATTCTTTCTCCCACATCCCTAATTCTATTTCCTGTATTAATTAACTCTTCGCCCCAGAGACGAAGTTCAGCCAGATTCTCCGGGCTCATAGTTGGGTATAGTGGAGGTTCTGGGTCAACTTGTGGGAAAAATGTATCAGGGTTGTTTAAAAGATTTTGGTATTGCCAATCGGTTGTCCACCATTCATCTAATTCTACTGGTAGTGGTTGAGGTTGGACAATAGGATCTGGAATAGCAGGTTCCAGATTGATTGGAATTGGAGCTTCTAGTGGGTAGCTGAAAAGATCTTCTTCAGTAAATATAAGGTTTGGATTAGCTGGTTCAAGGTTTCCATCGGCAGGTCCGATAAGGTCACTCATTACTAATTTATGATCTAAAACTTCCCAGGGAGTCATTTTCTGTTTCTGTCTAGAACTTTCTCCGACTTCTCTTTCTGTTTGCTTAAAACTCTTCTTAGCTTCTATCTCTACTTGATTAACAGTTTCCTCAATTTCTACCCCTTTTCCTTTGTCTTTTGGTGTTTCAGTTTTAGTAACCTTTCTTGTTGCTGGCTTTTTCCTACGTACACGCCTCCAGCCCACAAATCTGCTTCTTTTCTTGGGTTTAGGTTTTGCCAGTGGTTTGGATTGAAATTCCATGGGTTCTTCTTTATTAGTGAAGTAACCGGTGAATTCCTTGGAAACTTCTATCTTAACGGGATAGAGGTTAAGATTTTCTAAAGCTTCAGACATCTCATTCATGCTGTTTAGCATTTATGCAAAATACATACCAAATGTTAAAATAAAATAACAAAATTTCATAGATAACCTTTAAATATTATTGCATATCATACACAAAACAACTGACAAGTAAAATATACTACAAGTTACTGTGAACTTATTTATTTACTGAATAAGGGTTCTGGATTGAAAATAAAGATGCTAAAACTTGAGTTAGAGTATTTAGAGATTTGCATTTTCTGCTACTTTGGTTAGCATATAAAGATTTGCCCATTTCTCATCTAATTTGTCCTCCCAAGGTGATTTACTGATTAAGTCCTGGGTTTCCTGTTTAACTTTCTTCTCTCGGTTTTTCCTTATTTCCTCCTGACTTTTCCTAATAATCAAACTTCTTTTATTAGGAGAAAGTGGTTCTTCATATTGTGCTTTACGGACAAATATTCCTTCTTCAGGAATTACATAAGGTTTTGTTTGGGATGAACTTCCTTACTCGTTGGATGACCTATCTAGTTTAAGATAGATATTTGACAGCTTTTGTTTACCCATACTGTAACTAACAAATAATCAGTTAATAAAACACATAATCACATAATTGGCAATCTGTAAAATTAAGTATTTCTAAATACTTAATAGGCTTAGATCAGTGGCTCTGATACCACCTTATTTCTGTCACGGCCCTCGACCCGGTTTGACCCGTTTCAGGAGCCGCGGGACAGAAATCCCTTGGTATTTAATTAACAGCGGAAGTTTCTTCAGGATCTTTTTAAAACTGAAATATTTCCCGATTATTTTATTTCACAATTCGGGATAAAACCTGGTAATTTACAATATTGAGATTTTACGAAGAAATCTTTTATTTTACAAAACATGTTTCTTTATTTTATACTGAGCCACTTCCTTAAGCTGATAGTGCTTCACGGCACTTTTCCTGGATCACAACAGATCACCTGAAACATGTTTGAAAAAGGTTTTGTCAGCGGGAAATACTGAGTGAATCATTCTATTTACTAAAACGACACCTTTGTTATAATTTACAGTATTAAGAGCAATTACAATGTTTCAGATATCAACCAACTACCCTCGGTATTTGTCACTCGACTCGTTTCTGTGACTATGGTCATATCACCCATTGGCTAACTCGTTGTCCAATGGTGAAGATTATCAAGTAATGTATACAAAACCCCACATACCGGCTGTAATATGGTGATTACAAAGACTTAATCCCTGTAATTATAACTTTGAAAATAAACATGCTTTTGAAAACAATTTTGATAAAAAGAGAATGACTCACATTGCAGATTTAATTATGAACATAGCTTAGCCTACTGATTAGCCTTGATAACCTAGTTTAAATAATCAAGCACACAAACTAGGTTAGTAACTTAATACAACATTTACGATAACTCACGAGATTAAAACCTTCACAACGAATAACAAAGTGCGATACATAAACATCCATCGATTTAACGACGAATGACAAAGCATAAACCCTAAGGTGGGCAGCACTTAAACATCCATTGGATAGTTTAATCGATCGGACATTGAATCGTAGCAGCGATCGAGTTATTACCCTGAATTGTGGCAGCACTTCGTGATCAGTGTGTGTTTTTGTAGTAAACAGTGTCTCACTTTGTGTACATAAAGAATTTTAACGTCGAACTGAAGCCAGAAATCAAGTCCCAAGCCCCTGTATTTATACCTGAAATTGACATCTCCCGCGTGTCGCGGAAGATGTCCCCGGTTCTGTCACGACTCGCCTGGGGTAACAATCTACCCTAGGGTAGCCTTGTGTCCCAGTAGGCTTGCTGAGTTGGTTTCGTGTTATTTCAAATTTTTTGACGGCAAACTGTTAAGATATTACCGAATAGGGTTTACCCCCCTTAGTTTTAGGGGCCCTAATCCTGATTCCAAATGTTCTGAAAATTTTAGGGATTATGCAGAATCACTTGGGTTTCTCAATTAGGGTTTCCTATTGGACACTTTAATTAAATAAATATGACTTTTGATGAGAGTTGTTACATCGGGTAACTGGTCAACCATATTTATTTGCTTTTTCCACCTTCTCGCCATCATAGAATGTATAATTATTCTCCAACGGTGGTGGAACCTGATGATATTCAGACCCAATTCCCTTTTTGTTCTTTTCTGACTCTTTCTCATCGGGTGTGATGTTGAAAATACGTTCCAGAATGTAAGAAGACGCATGATAACTTTGCAATTTATTGACCAACTTTTCTTTATATGCCAATTCTTTTTTAAGCTTAGCGACATCATCAATATATTGATTTAAAACCATTTGTTTTCCTTCATATCTAGCTTCAAGAAATTTAGTTGTTTTTGACATGCAAATAATCTATCATCTAAACTTTTGACTCTACTTTTCAAAGTTACATAATCTTCTTTTACGGTATGATATGACAATTTCATTCCATCATATTCTTTTTGTAACTCTTGAATTGTATTATCTTTTGGAACACATTCGTTACAAACAGCTGAACACTTTTCTTTCAATATTTTGTTTTCTTTTTCAAGATCATCACATCTTTGTTTCGGCTTTTCATTTTCTTGTTTCAAAATCTTTTCATTTTCAATCATTTCATGACTTTTATTTTTAAAAATCTTTTCTATTTTAGTAAATTCAATGTCTCTTATTTTAAGCTTTTCATCCTTATCAGTACAAGCACTTCACGTTTTCATGCATTTCTTGCACTGTTGTCCAGCTTTATTATCAGAAGAATCAGTTTGGATTGATACCTCAGTGTTTGGCACTGTGGCTTCTTTCGCTTTTTGATTCTGATCTTCTTCAAACACCTGTTGTTTCTTTGCAACGGCTTCCTCAGATTTCTCATCAACTTTCTTCACCTCATTCACCAACTTCTCACTTTCATCAATAATCTCCTCAACCGTCTTCTTCATCTCCAGACTGGCATATATCACCTTCTTTATGCCTTCTTCAACCTTTTCTTTATACCTTGGAATCTCCTCAAGGCCTTTGCACCAAACACTCACAGTCGGTATTGCAGCAACTAGTGCTTCAAAATAAACCTTCTCAGGATCAACTGTTGGGTTTCCTTGAGGATCGACAAAGCATTCCTTTTCTTTGCTCCACCTACCTGCTTATGTTACTTCCTTGTAGGCATCATACACTTCATCCAGCCTAATGCGAGCATGCCTTTCTTCTCGACTTTGTTTGATCTCAGCAACCATTGCCTTGGCTTTTCCAACTTCTTTGTCATGTTGACTCAAATCATACCCTTCATCATCATGAATTACAATTCTAACTCC
>JARYGA010009883.1:0-18165 GCA_030545235.1 Helianthus tuberosus | reverse complement strand
ACCATGAAAGGCTTGATATGATTTTATATCTATATGGATGGCTCAGAAAATAATGAAAAATCATTCAACTTGTTTGGTTTTACTCCGATCCATGAAAGAAATATATATTGACCATTGTGATCATGGACGCAATTGAGAAATTTGTAATGATGATTATTTTAATAATGAGATGGACCACAAAAGTGGCAAACTAAGGAGTGATTGCATAACATGATGGTTTGAACTTTGAAGTTATAATATATTCTCCCGTATCATACGTTTTGTATTACATACGAGCAAGTAATACACATACGATCATAAACCATAAGTTTATGGATCATAATTATTTAATTAGTTAGCATGACCGGTTAGACCATACCGAGTCAATGATGATGTGAAACATAATGAAGAACTAGAAGATTCTTTAAGCTGATAATTAGCATGTAATATTTGCTCTCAAGGGAAATTTTATATTTGCCAAATAAAGGAGGGTGTGTATCCCTAAATATTTTGGAAGTGATTGAAGGATATGCATATCCCAACATGATACCATTTAGTGTTTTAAAATCGATGCATCGTCTAAATGGTTATCAAATCCACAACCTGAAGTTTGTGTCATTGTAGCTTAGTTAATGTGATAGCAAGCATATTAATCCAGATTGGTATATTTATTTTGGTAATAAAGGTGAATTCAATTCCCAAGTTATTAATGATATTGGAATAAATGTTGAACTTCATATAGCTTATGTTTATACAAGAATTGTTTCGTTGAGACGATCACTAAATGTTCACAATTGATTGCAAAGCCAATGACCATAAGAGCAAGAGTTCATATTTGTATTTGGGTACATGTGATTTTACATGTACAACATTAATTCACATCAAGCCAATATGTCATCATACTTCCCTCATTATAGTTGGTTTTTGGTCAGGAACCAAATACGTCCCTTCTAAGATTTTGGTTGTGTGGTATATATAATATTGATCCACCATTAGCACAATGCTAGGACCTCTCAAAGGGTTGAGAATATATGTTGGGTAAAAAAAATTATCTATGATTAAATACTTAAAGCCATTGGGGAGAGATTTGCTTATAGCTCATTGGTTTTCACTTTAGTGATTGAATGTTCCCAACATTAGGGGGAGATAACAAGCAGCTGGAAAGTAAAAATTGGAATGAATTATCATGTCATCTTGATCCTCATAATATAAATGGTGAACCAGAAGTTCAAAGGATAATTCATTTACCAATATTAAAGAACAAATTACCAGACAAGTTCACTGACCTAAATAGAGTGACTAAGTAAGTCACATAATCAACTGCTTATGCTCCAATCATATTTGTGTCCCAATTGGACAACCACATATTTTGTAATGAGTCTATTGCACGCCTAAAGCATGATAGACTAGTTGATTTCAATAATAAAATTCCTCGAAAATTGGAGCAAGTAATTAAGATGGTCAAGTCGAGGTTATAGTAATAAGATTTCTTGAAGAGACAGTAGACATGATGGTTCAAGAAGAACCTCAGGTACCTGAAAATAAAGAGATATCGATAAGTTGTATCATGTCTAAGATATGTATGGAATCGAAACAAAATCGACGTCGTTATACTTTTGTATATAATATAGCGCTTGAAATGATGAAATGACGAGGATCAAGATTTAAGATCTGCCTATGAATGAAAATACATAAATGATTGGCCAAAATGGAAAGACGCAAAGTATGGCAGATTCAAATTCTCTAATGAAATAGAAAGTTTTCGGACCAACAGTCCATACAACTGAATTTGTAAAGTATGTTGGACATCAATGGGGCTTTTATGCGAATCATGTGAAAATCAAATTAAACGAGATAAGGCAAATATGGTGCACAAGGATTTTCGCAAAAACCCATGATTGATTATAATGAGACACATTCTCTAGTGGTGGATGTAATGACTTTCCAATATTTTATTAGTCTGGTAATATAAAGAGAGAATTGATATGCGTCTTATGAATATTATGTATCACTTGATACTAAAAGTTTACATGAAAGTCCCTCAAGGATTTGAATTATCAAAAATCATGTAAAATGAGTTCTCGAGAACGATATGATCGTTGTATACAAATTCATATTTGAATACGTTGAATATAATTGGAACCCTTGATGAGTATCGTAAAGCATTTAAGTGCTTATAAGGTTAGTTGAAACATCTTAAGGATGTAATTCTTGTGCACCAATAACTATACATAGAAAACTTGTGCCTGGTTATTATGGCATCTTAATGTACAATGTATAAGCATGGTACAATATGGATTAAATATTCAAGACATCCTTGCATATGATATAGAAATCAATGAGGAGGTGTATGTAATAGAACTCCTAAAGAGTGAATGCACATACATTGGTTTTCAAAGTGGAAAGAAGTATGTATATGATTGCAAATGCCTGAAGCATTGATTTCAAGTCCTCAAGAATGTATCTTTATAAAGTTAAAGACAGTATGAACTAAAATAGTCAAGTTGAGTGTTGTACAACTCATGATATATTCTGATAAAGAGCAATATAAGTTTAATAATATTATCCATCTTTATCAAATGTTCTTTCTTAAAAGTTCACTATAATCGCAATTTACAGTGATGATGTCTAAGCATCATCAAGAGAAACTGGCGAGCTTTTAGAAGGGGAAATTTTTAATGACCCTAGCACAGTCTAATTATTACTCGACTTGCAGTTCAAGTATATTTGTAATCATACTTTTATTCATCTATCAAACTACATCTAGAAGATGTTGGTGGGACATTTTAGTATGTAGAGAGCTCAACCTTATAGTTTGTTAAAGGTTGTTCAGACACTTTTTATAAGAAATGATTATTATCATCTCCTACCAAAGTAGAGATTCTCATTTTAAAAGTACCATGGCTAAAGTGCAATTGTGCATTAACTTAACTTTCTAGTTATGCATGATAATATATATATATATATAGGGGACCGCTAGAATGAGAACCACCTCGAGTTATGAGAACCGCAAGAACTACTTGATCCGGGGCGAGGTGGACCAAAAATTTTTTCAAAAACGTAGATGCATGTATTATAAACACATTCGTAAAAAAAAAATTAAAAAAATGTCGTGTGTGTAGTTTTTTACACCACAAAGTTGTGGTTTACGAGTTCCGTAAATTTATGGAACTCGTAAACCACAAACTTGTGGTGTAAAAAACTACACACACGACATTTTTTTTAATTTTTTTTACGAATGTGTTTATAATACATGCATCTACGTTTTTGAAAAAAAAAATTGGTCCACCTCGCCCCGTACGGTGTGGTTCTCGCGGTTCTCATAACTCGAGGTGGTTCTCATTCTAGCGGCCCCATATATATATATATATATATATATATATATATATTTTATTTGAATTTATCAACATGATATAGCACATGTCCAATGAGGAGACATTTGAATGGTAAAGCAGATATGTCGATACATTAAAGGTAAGAATGATATGTGTCTATATTTTACTAACCCATGAAAGCTAGTTCTGTTAGTCTTGTAGATATCAAGAATGTAACACAAATAGTCTTGGATCTTATGGTATTTGTTCGCAAGAGGAAGCACTAGAAGTCTCACAAGAAGATTTTACAACATTACTTAATATAAAGGATTGCACTTCAAGGCATCAAACGACAAATCATTCTACAAAAGTTTTGAGCAACTTTCGAGGATGATGGACACACTTTACTTAAAGGATACATATTATAATGAGGGGGAGATTTATTCAAGTTGCACTCTTTTTCCCTTAACTAAGTTTTATCCCAATGGGTTTTCTTAGTAAGGTTTTTAATGAGGCAACATACTTGATCCAGAAGTATCTGGGGGAGATAATGCGCATTACACGCTGTACTCTTTTTCCCTTAGCTATGGTTTTGTCCCATCGGGTTTTCCTAGCAAGGTTTTTAACGAGGCAGCATCAAGCGTATTATGTTGATAACCAAGGGGGAGTGTTATAAATATATTATATTATGTGGTTATCAACTCCTTAAATAGATTAGCTTGTTCTCCAAGACTTCATCTCCTATATATATATTCATTGTATTCCTTTGTAAAAGACACACCTCAATTAATAACATCAATCTCTTTCTCTTTATTATTCTCTCTTATTCTTTTGCTAATAGGCTAGTTTCACAACACTCACCAAATTCTTTGAATTGTTTATATATAGAAAACAAAACTTGAGTTACAGACCGTGTTTGTGTTTATAAGAAAAGATTGGTCTTTAAATATGATCGGAAACATGTTGCTTGGATGCAAAATGCATTCATTCGTTACCATGGTCCATGGCTAAACTAAAATTAAACTCCACAACGAAAATAAAATGGGTGTGGCTAAATCCACCTCCATTTTTATTGTTTATACCTCCCTTTCCAAAAATATCATTTTTATAATTTTTTAAATTCCACCCTTTGCCTTTTATATATTATTGTTTGGTTTAGTTGTTTGCGGTTTCTTTTTTGTTTTTGGTTCATTCCCTGTTTGTTTTTTTATCGATTCTTGATTGTTTTGTTTAGATTTCTTTCTCTTTTCACCCGGATGATTTTGTTTTGTATTATTTGTTGACTGTCTATCTTCAAACACAGAGAATTTTATGTTTGTTACTTTTCTTATTACGTCTATTAATATTAAAACGTCTTTGTTTGCTTTTCCTATCCAGCCGATTCCACTGGTAGGAAAAGGAGACCGTTCGTTAGTTCTGGAGGTACAAATCTGCACAAGGATATCACTATGCACACTATGTGTACTTGTTTTTATTTGAAACCAATTTCTTAATTTTTTTATTATTTTATCAAGTGGAGATCGAAATTATGCAGTTGAGAATATAAACAAAAAGGTACTTTTTTTTTTCAAAGACATGCTTAAAAACTACATTTATCTGATGTGAACACTTTTCTTGTTGCGATCAGTCGGGCCGTACGTGTTACAAGTGTAGATCTCCAGGACATTTTATGAAAGACTGCCCTATTGCTTCTACTGAACACCCAATGTTACATACAACTGATACAGGTAAATGTTCTGCTTTCTTTAACGAGTTCTCGAATTTTGTTTAGACCATCTGGTGATCAGTCGGTGTGAATTTCAGGAGACCATATGTTTCAAGGAGGCATGTTGGCCTGTCGGGGTATGCAATGCCCTAGTGGAACCCTCCCGCCTTCCTTTATGTCAACCTGTACATGTATACGTACGGAAGTTACCTTGGATGGTGCCTTTTAATTCCACAATGGCCCCCGTTACGCCTTACGGAGTTCCACCTTATGTTCCGTCTATTTATGGCAGCTTACAGGTTCCTAGGTTTATTATACAAATTTAAAAAAAAAAAAAAATACAAGAGTTGATTGAATTTATTTACAAACTTCAGGGAGGGGAGTGCAACCAGTAAAATTAAAAAAATGAGAGTGCATTTAGCAACACCCAAATAAAATACACTTATATATTATTTATAGGTTTAATTATTTAAAAATAAGAAATACTTAACATTTAGTTAATCCATTTAATATAGACTCATATAACACTTGTCAACATATTAGTAAAACACTAAAAAGTTAAACAAATTTATTTAATCTTTTCCAATAAAAATGTGAAACATAAAGTGGGATGGGTAAATTACACTTTTGTATCCTTTATGTCTATATCAGGTTGGAATGATTTAATTTCAATAATTACAGTCATAATTCTTTATTTGGAAAATACATTACACTAAGTCCTTTAACACTAACCAGGTTAAAATTTTTAGTTAAATGTATTCACATGATGGTAGTTTTGTAATTTTACCTATTTACTTAATAAAATATATTAAAAAAGGAAAAAACAAGAAAATATATTAATATTATATTTATGAACCAAACAGTTACACATTCACACACTCTCAACTCTCTCTAAAACCTTGTAACCTAAACTCCTCGCCACCACCATTCCTGCCGCCGGCCACCACCACCACCATCACAACCAGCTACAACAACGCATCACACCTCCCCTCTCCCTCTCTCACCTACACAACCAGTAACAATCAACCACCTGGAAGCTTTAGACGGAACACCGGAGAAATTCGTGAGAGAGAGAGAATCAGAGATATGAAGATAAAACCCAAACTCATTTCATCTCCTCGTCTTTATCTCTCTACATTCTGGTGCACTACCGCCCTAGCACCACCACCGTCAGAGGGGGATGACGAGAACCCATATCTGCAAAAATGAAGTTTTTATTTTCGTTGCCTCCTCTTGATTCGTGTTTATTTTTTATTTTTTTTACAGCGATGGTCGTGGTGGGGATCGGTGGAGTTATAGAGATAGTTGAGGTAGAGAGGCCGGTGGGTTGGTGCGGATGAAGTCGATGGTGGATTTTGACTTGAAAGGATTTGAAGTGAACAAGCATTGATTTTGTATCTGAGGTTTTTTTTCGTAGATTTTGAGTATTTAGATTTGCTTAGAAAAAGTAGATTTTTTGGTAAGGTTTTTTATGTGGTCGAATTTGGTGGACTGTGGTGGTGCTCACCTCGTCGGAACTCATTTTTAGGAGTGGTTTGGGGTAGAAAAGGGTGGTAGTTGTAGCTGGATTTGGTGGTTGGTGGCTAGCTGAGATAGAAAAAGAGTAAAGTGACATAAATGCCCTCATATGAGGCGCACATGATATGGCTTAACATTTTAAAGTAACATGGTTAGTGCTAAAGGGCGTATTGTGTAATGAATTATCCAAATAAAGGATTGTGATTGTAATTATTAAAGTTAAAGGGAATCTATTACACAAATATAAAGGACAAAAAATGTAATTTAATACTTAAAGAGTGTAACATTTAGCCAATCAAAATAAATAACTAAAGTGGGATGGTAGCATTAATAGCTATTTGACTTCAAAATCAAGGTGGGAAGAGAGTCATGATGGATCACACCAAGCATGCTTCTGTTTTCTTACACACCAAAGGTCTTTTATTTATTATGAATTCGCAATTAAAATTCGAACATTAAATTTCTTAGATTATTCTATAGGGTTAAGTTATTTTACAAAAGTTTCTAAAAATAAGAAGTGTAAGAAGACATTATAGGGTGACAAGTGTCCGAGAACCTAAAACCTAAACTGACTACACCACCACCCAAAACCTAAACCCCCAACCCCCCCCCCCCCCAAAAAAAAAAAACCTAAACACCCACCACTCCCAAAAACCTAAACACCACCCCCTCCCCCGGACAAATATATCTTTCTAATATAATAAATAAACGTAGAAAATCCCATGTGTCATCATCACAAAGCCCCCTCTTATCTCTCTCCTAGGTGTCAACATGTTAAGCCCCTCGCCTAATTACATTCCTATGTGTCATTTTCTTAGAATTTTGATTTTTTTTATAAAACCTAAAGGGAATGGGCGGCAATTGACATGAGTAGTGAAACTTTTGAAATTTGAATGACCCCACAAATATCTTATTGTCTGGTTCCCCAAATAATCACAGCTTCTTCTCTCAAAACTCATTTCTCTTTCTCTCTAATCTTCACTATTCTTTCTGGGTAAACATCAATGAGAAGCACCAAATTTCTCCATTGTTATTCTTGCAACCTCTCTGGATTCCAAAATGTTGAGCAACCGTCATCAATAAAGGATTGTCAGCAGCAGCATTATCTCCGGCAGAGGTGTAACCACCGGTTTTCATACAGATCCGGTGGCTGTCACTAGATTGATGAGGTTTTGGTTGGGATTCGTGACTGGGTGCTCAATTTCAGGAAAACTAGGGTTTGGTAAGTGAAGATTCCAACGATCTAGGGCATAAACAAGGTTACTCCGGTCTACTTGAACTTCCAGCAACCAAACCTAGGGTTCCGGCGAAAGACCTGATTTCCTGGTCTGTGAACGGCGGCATCTAAAACCATAAGGTCAGAAAAATCCTTAATCTTTATTGTGTTTTGGTCGTGGGTTTTTATTTGGGTCATGCGAATTAATTGCATTTTTCCAGTAGCGTAGTAATAGGTGCTGGTTTGGTTTAATTATATGTTCTTGGGGATTTTTGTTCTTCTTGAAGAACAAAATTGGGGGGGTTTTTTGAAGTGTAATTTTACTAATTCTGATGTTTTCCTTCTTGGTTTTTGTTGTTTTACTTGGAAATTTGCAGTATTTTGAGATAGTGTCTTCATCCCTCTTTTAAGAATCTGTTGAGGTTTGTTACAGGGAAAGATGCCCATTTGTTGTTTTGTTAAGGATTCTACAAGGATGCCTTTTCTTAATGATATTATGTTCACAGTTAAATATGTTTGTTGCATTTTTCTTATATAAATTTGGATTTGAAATGGTTGGATTTGTAGCTGCTTTTAACACCTAATCCAAATATATACATTTTATAAAATAGAAATTTGAAATAGCCTCAAATGTTGATTGAGCCCATGTTTGACTTATGAATGTCAAATGCATCATCTTTTAGTTTTAAAATCATCAAACTTTAGGCCCATTTGTGCAGAGATAATTTGTTGGTAAAGGTACATTGTTTTCCTTATTATTAATATCTATTCCTTTGGTTATTTCACAGTTGACTAACTGAGTTAAACTACAAAGAATTGAATATATTGTACCAATAATACAACGATCAAAGATGCTTTTATAATTATTATGTAAGAAAGAGATCCATTATTTCACTAAATTTCAACAACTTCATGGTTCTGATCTATGTGGCTTTCATTTTTGTGGGCAGGTTTTGAAATCTTAGTTTTCCTTGCAACCAGTTTCAAAGTTTCTTTTGCAAGCACCAGGAACAAATGAAGAAATCCAGGAAACGCTATGCACAGAATTCAAAGCCGAGCTCCCGCCATTCGACACGGTAATCTTTGATGGTTAATCTTATTTTGCAAAGTTCTTTATATTAGGGCAGTGTTGTAAAAGTCGGATTCCAAGGCCGAGTACTCGGTCCTCGGAACCCCTCAGAGGCGACTTCCTCCTAGGCGGACTCAATTAGTCGGCCTCGGTCAAACTCGGTCAAACTCGGCGCCTAGTCGGCTAGTCGGCGCCTAGTCGGACGTAGTCGGAAAGAGTCGGCCTAGTCGGTCTAGGCGGTCAACGTGGTTTGTTGACTTTTAATTAGTCAAAATCGGCCTACTCGGCCTTGTCCTCGGACTACTCGGCCTTGTACTCGGACTACTCGGACTTGTATTCAGAATACTTGAACTTTAAACATGTTTCATTTTAAATTATACTCAGTTGACATGAATTATGTTTATTTTAACATATGTATAATATATAACAATTAATTTTCTTTATAGTTACCATGTCCGCGTACTCCCCGAGTACTCTCCAATTACTCCGATTACTCCCAACTCCCCAGTCGGCCGACTAGAGACCGCCTAGCGACTTTTACAACACTGTATTAGGGAAAAGTTATTATTTATAGTATGATTATTTTGCATATCTGGAATGCATGATTAGGTTGCTAGAGTTTAAGATGTTATACCTTTGGTATATCTCTGGTAACATTTGATTTTTTTTTAATTTATAAGTTTGTATATAATAAATAATGATTAATATGGTTATAGTTATGCACTAGAAGAGGCAAATAACTTAGCGATTCACAGGTTCATTGGTTATTTAAGAACTTATTATGTTAGCAGTTTATTAATTTTTTTTTCAATGATGGTGTTGAGCCGGAAATTATTGGATTATTGATGAAGCTAAGGCCAATCAAACAGGTACGTTATATTGTTTTTTGTGTTTTCAAAGCATATTCTTGATTTATCTTGGCATAAATTTGATTTGGGGTTTGGGGTTTCATTGATGGTTCTTTGTTGAAGATTGGAGATCTCTCTTTGTTTCACATCGAAAATGGTGGTTCATTTAGACACAACAAGATTGACGGCGTTAGTTTTTGGCGACACATGTATAGTTAGGGATCCCAGGTGGTTGGGTGTGTTATGATGATTGACAGACCTTTATCCAATTCAACTATGGTGCCACGAAGTTCTTGGGTGTGTTGTGATGATTGTCATGAATGGAGACGTATATCAGCTATACTTGCAGTTTCCATCGAGTCAACATAATGCATATGGCAATTTATAATATTGCCCTAATCTAGATGAAATTCAATATGTATGCATAGTTGTGGGATCCCTATTTTGGCCAAAAGAAGAAGTCTATGAATAAATCGACAAGGAATTGATTATATTCAAGAATGTATTGAATTAGATTTAGTTAGTTGGTGTTGTAATAGGAGGATGCACTTCAATCTGTTGGTGCCCCCATGGTTAAGAGTGCATTAGGAGGTTACAACACGTTCACATTGGGCTTTTTTAATTTAATTTTGTCCAATAATTCTATTTAGAAAGGGGAGAAATTTTACTTTTCTTTATAGATGTCATTTGTTTTATGCACAATTTGATGCTGAAATTTGAAGTTTTTTCAAGTAATGTCTGTTTTGTTTTCTGGTGGTCCATGGTTTTCTTTTTGGGGTTGGATTTCTTGATCGATTTAGTTCCAAGTTTGGTATGATAATTGGTGAATAAACGAAGCCTGTTAGTGGCTATACTTTTGTTTTATGATGTTCTTAACATTGCACATGCCGTCACTAATTATCACACCAAACTTGGAAGTAAATTGATCAAGAAATTCAACCTCAAAAAAAAAAAAAAAAACATGGACCATCAAAAAAACCCAATATGTAAGACAAACAGGTATGGGAAAACTGGGAAAATTAGTATATGTTGTCCGATAAACAGGTATAGATCATAGATCTCGAGGCTTGAAAACTGGGAAAATTAGTATTTGTTGTTGTCCGACATCGGTTGTTTAGATAAAGCTTAGAAGTGAAACCCAATATGTAAGACAAACAGGTAGGGGTCTTGAAAAGCAAGCAGCCACGCAGTTAGCACAAAACGAACTATTCATTCACCTTTTGCTATAGAATACCATGTGCTTGCTGTTTCAGGTGGTATACGCCTACTTTTGGGAGTCTATTCTTTTATTAAAGGGCTTCAACTAGAGATGAGCAAATGGTACCGAGTACCGGTACCAAATTTTCCGAACCGAATCTATTTTCGGTACCGCATTTTGTGTTTTCGATGTCGGTTTTTACCTTCAAATACCGGTCAATACCGGTACCGAACCGTATTGTATCGTATCTAATAGTTTCGGTACCTGTACCCATTTTTTAGTATTTTTGGTACCGGTTGGTACCGAGCACATCTCTATCTTCAACCAATGTATTAGTTTAACGTTTTACCTGTTTCTTTTTTCTGTAATTCTACTTAATGTAAAGTTTAACCTGTTTCTTTGTTTATAGTGTTTTTTTCTTTGAAATGTTGTTAAGTTGCATTACACATAACTATAAGCGCATCCTGGATGGATTTTATAAGAAATGAGAATTCATACCAACCTGACCTAACTAATATGTTAAGGGAATTTTATGTTATGTGTTTTGTTTTCTTTTTTTTTTATTTACAATTAATGAATGCCCCTAGACCCTGCTAATGGGTTACACGTACAGTTCCCTCAAGAAAGAGCAAATACACTACACGCTTAAACGTGAGGTTCAGTTTTGATATACTCTTTTGCTATATATATATTTTTTTTCATTAAATGAATTTTGTTGTTTCTTTACAATTTTGCAGGTGGATGGTTCAATGAGACTGTAGGTAGTCCATACTACATGGATCCCAAGTTCCTAAAAAGAAATTATGGCCTGGAAGTTGATGTATGGAATGTTGTAATCCTATACGTAATCCCTTGTGGTGTCTCGCCATTTTAGGCAGGTTGGTCTTTTTGTTCTTTACATTAATTTACAAGTAGAAAAACGGGTGGAGGGTAATACGTTGAAATGGGTACGGGTCAGAACAAGTAACCGTAAATACGGTTCGAAACAGGTTGGTTGGTTTGGTAACCCATTTTTGTTCTTTTGATAGCATTCCTTTTGGTCCACTTTATGCTTATTTTTTATTCATTGTTGTTGAAACAACTGGATTGTCATTAGATTGTACTGGTCAAATTGGTACTTATTTTTGTACTGCATTAGAAATAGAGCAACAATGGTCAAAACTTAATGAGAAAGTGAGTACTTACTATTTTATGCATGTCTTTCAGAGACAAAGAAAAATACTTAAAAGAGACATTCATTCACTCCATAATTCACTATTTTATTGATGCGTCAATCAAGCCTTTGTATCATTTTGTTCAAAAACTAAATTACTGTTCAGTTAAATCTTTTGTAAAACTAATCTTATTAGTTATACTGTAGTGTTTGTCTCTTTCTGTTTGGAGATAAAGAGGCATGTTGGTTTATCTAGGCGTACGAGTGAAATGAACAGCTTGGAAACATGCCTAAGGCGGAAAAAAAAACGTCTTAAAAAGCTTAAAATGGCCTGGAAGTATAAGAGAGAGAAGAAAGAGTCTACCTTTCTGGTGGCTTGGACTGGGAGGGAAGGGGAGAGAGTAGAAGGTTAATACTCAAATCTTGGAAGCTAGGTTACCCAACATTTTGGGACTGTTTTTAAAGTTGGTTGCGCTTAAACCTGTTTTGATATGTTATCGGACCATACTCCGCCCATTTGATCCATTATTTAACGCTCATTGGACCCATTATCTAACGCCCATTTGACCCATTATCTGACCAAAACCACCAGTTCCTTGATCTTTCTTAACAGCTCCTAAGTTGATTGTGTTTTTTCGTTTTTCTCCACTCACACACTCTAATCAATGATACCTTTAGTGCGTGTTGTTTCCCATGATTATATTTATCAATAGCAAATTTGACATATTGAGGCTTGTGTCTAACGTTTAGCTGAACGTTTTCTTTTGTTTATAATCCAGAGAATATTGTGGGTGTGTTGACAATGGTCGGAAACGGAGTTAATGTTTTGGTCACTCCTACCAACTATTATAAGCGGTTATTGGTATTCTATTTTGTGGATCTTGTGGTACGAGTATATGTTAGTGAGACCGATATGGTGATGGCGATTCTGACAACGATTTTCCAGTCATGTTTAGACTGTTTAAATTCTAGAAAATTTAATCGCTTTTATGTGTGGTGGTGGCCAAAATAGGGCTTAGTCGACGGTTGAAGGAGCATTCAGGATGATTTCTGAGTTCTAAGGTTTGGTCAACAGTTTCAAGGTAAGTCAATATTTAGCTTCAAATTGGTTTTCATTCTATGAGCTGTGAGTTAGGAAAGGTAAATTGCTTGAGTTGAGTTTTGGATGACAATATTTGTCGCTGAACAAGGGTTATAGTTATTATGTTCGTTGTAGTCAAACTCATTATAGGTCTTAGATTATCGTATTGATCCATATATAATTGTTGAACTCATTTATTGCTCTATATGAATAGCACTCTTAAAAGATGTTTGATTTCGTATGTTCTTTAGAATAATATAAACTAAGAAAACACTCAGTTATAAGTGTGATTCTTTTATATTGCTTTTCAAAGTTAGTTTCTTAACTTTGTTGGTTTGTTATTGTGCAGACGAAGCTTCTGGGCCCGATGCTCTATTATATTTTACCAGGGGCATGACAACTCATTGGGAGAAGAATATTGTTATATCACAGGTGTCAAGAATTTATATTCTATTTTGTAGATACTCAAACCTTTATTTCATTACACACCTTTTCATTTGTCAATCGAAACTGAAATTTTGAGTTAGGGATTTGAGATATAGTTTGTACTTTGAAACCCTAAATCTAATTATGGAATTAAAAGATTATTAGCTTTACATGAAAACTATGAATACATATGGAGACAAAGTTAGGATACTGATGAAACGGAACAAATAAATTATTGTGGGAAGGGAAAGAAGATATTAACGAGTTTCAAAATGTTGTTTATGTACCTTTTATTATTGAAATAAATGCTCTAAGTAATTCAATTTCTGTTTTTTTTTTCTTCTTGGTAAGGTTTGCCAAACATGGGTCTTAGCATGAAGAGATATCCGGTTATAAATCATAAAAAAAATACTTTTATAGATATAGATTTTTTTAACACAACCCATAACCCGTGAAGTTCACGGGTATATAACCTAGTATATATATATATATATATATATATATATTTTGGGTGGGTGATGTGGGGTGGGGGGTTTAGGTTTTTGGGTGGTGGTGGGTGTTTAGGTTTTTTTTTTTTTTTTTTTTTTTTTGGTGCAGTGGGTTTATTTTTAGAAGCTTTTGTACACTTTTTACTCTTAGGAGCCTTTGTATTTTATCCTTAATCCTATTCTATAGTTTGCAAAAATTGTGTGTAGATTTCTTTTCTAATTCATGATTAAACTCAGATTTCATTATTTCGTTTCTAACATAGTTACAATATTATTGGTTCCACTTCGTGGACTGAATCCGTATACTCAGAGGAGAAGGCAGGCTTTTACCTACTACCACGTTATGATTGATAATGTAGGAATGCAACCAACATGTCTCCGTCAATCTTGGAATGAAGCTTGAATACATAGTCGCTTAAGTATGCCTGCCCGCAATCTTGATATTCAAGTCTTGAGATTAACAACATTTTAACGTTTCAAGTTGAGTAAATCTTTATCTTAATCGGATCTACTAAGTGTAGCTTGTAGTATGTAGAATCAACTTAAGTGAAGTTGCAACTTTGATTAGCTTGCGTAGATATGAATTTAAAAATAACTCTTTGAGATTTGGCGATAGATAAATGTATGAATTTTGGTTCTCTACCTTGAAAGGAATCTGGAAAGGAGTCTACAACTATTATATGTTCACATCAAGGCTTAAAGTATAGAATTTGAATAGTTTACAATTTTTTTGAAGTAAGGTCGACTCTACCAGTACCGGTATTTATCATTATAGTTTTGGTTTTAATACGAGTTGGTTTTGGTTATACTTCAATTATCTCTCCATGGAGCCAATGAGCTACAACTCAATTGGCAACGGAGGAAAGTGAAGACTTAGGTTTGAGGCTAAAGGTTTCAAGTTCAAATCCGATTCCAACTGGGTTTAATCATAGTGGGCCTTCGAGCAGCGAGTTTTTCTCGGAACTGGTGATGGTGGGCTTGGGCTAGCAAGCGTTGTTTGTGGTCGCGAGTGTATGGGTTCTGTAACACCCCGTGTTTTCAAGGTCAAAGTCAACGACCGATTTTGCGCAACTGACTAATAATATATTTCTTTTATTTTAGCTATTATGTGGAGTAAGTGTCTATAACTACAATAATCGACGTATGACTATTGCTATTCAATCGACTTACGACTGTGAACTATAGGAAGTAACAATGCGATAAAGTTAACTAAACAATAATCAAACTATGCTAATCAAATCGACATCGAATCAATCGCAACTCGAACTACGCATATTAGTTATTGTTATACGTGTGTGTGTGCCTTATGTGTTACTTGTGCATGTTCATTTATGTTATATGTGTTAATCAATCGAAACGCAATCGAACTCGAAATGCAATCGAACTCAATCGACACCGAACTCAAATCACAATCGAACCATGATAATTAGTGGAGAAAGGATAGCGCAAGATATGAGTGGTTGGGATTAAAAGTAATTTGACTAGGAAACCCTATCGTATCGAACCGCTCGCAACCGAAATCGAAATATCAAAAGTCGTCGAACCGAACACTCGAAATGTGCAGCTGATCGATCAGGCTACCAGCCGATCGAACAGCCAGCCGATCGGACTGCTGTCCGATCGAACAGGTTGTCCGATCGAGCTGCCTGGCCGATCGGCCAGCACTTTCCTCTTTTGGCATCCTATAAATACCCCTGTCATTGTCATCTTTTCCACTTTTGGAAACCTCTGTTCGACCAGCACGCTTAGCTCATCCTTTTCTCAGATTCCTCTCGATCCCGGTAAGATTTCGTCCTAAACCTTGTACATTCTTGAGCTACACGCACTCCTACACCTTTCTATCTTTCAAATCTTAACTTTTAACCGTGAAATCATCAAGATTCAAGTGTTCTAGGATGATGTCATCATGGGTTCTTGAAGAACTTCATGTTTTGGCCTCAATCCACCAAGAATAACTTGGATCTAGCCGATTTCCACATAAACAAACAAAGATTTTTCATAGATCTAAACATCTACCCGGTGAAAAGGATTAAAAGATGGATTTTCCAACTTTCTTTCAACTCTTTTTCACTCAATGCCTCCAAACCGATAGAAACGGAGCCTGTGCCGGCTTACAAAACACTCAGGTGGTTGCATGGCTCAAGATCCGGATTCTATCCACGAGGTTAACCAATTTCGGGTTAAACGTTAAACTCCATTCCGAATAGTTCACCGGCCGGATTTGGGTGATTCCTGTCCGACCAGGGGAACCAAGTAAGGACGAGGGATCTATGGTTCGACTCGTTGTCAAAATACCTCAATAAAACGACAAACAAACAGAACAACCAAGTGTTAGACGAATAGGCTGATCAGGTCAGGGAGCTTACGGATCGGACCAGCCGATCGGACAGTCAGCCGATCGACTGGCCAGCCGATCGGTTAACACATGGTCCCACACTTAATCAATTTATTTTGAAGGCTAGTATTGAATGAACTGTTGTTCGATCGAACTACTGTCCGATCGGATTACTCTTCGGATCATGAGATACTATACTTCAACACTTAATCGATTTTTCAACATGTTCGATGCACTAGGAGTGCCACCCGATCGAACAGCCGTCCGATCAGGTGACACCCTGCTGAGAACTCTTCATGGTTGTTCATGCATGTTGTCCGATCGAACGACATTAGTGTTCGATCGACCAGTTATCCGATCCACTACACCATACTTTGCATTTCATTTAAAGTTGTTGACTATTGTTGACTTGCCATCCGATCGGTCAGCAAGCCGTATTATTGCGTCACTTTACAATTCATTAAGTTTTTGACTTGTTGACCTGTCCGATCGAACACCTGTCCGATCCAAAGCAAATCACTACAATTCATTAAAATAACTAACCGATCGGGTCACCGGCCGATCGAACAGTCGTCCAGTCGACCGACTTGAAGGGTAAAGGTACTTCAATGTTTTCAAATGCTACAACGAAAACTTCAAAAGTCAAACCATCATACACAAACACATCCTTTAAAAGGAAGAAACAATCCACTCGAACAGCTATCCGATCGGCCTACCGATCGACCGGACAACGGACCGAACGGACCGTCAACCGAAGGTCAGCCGTCCGATCGAACTACCGTCCGATCGACCAGCTGTCCGACTCTCCAACACTTGTTTTCGTTTTACGCGTCGCTTATCGTTATGCTATCAACTATTCAGGCTAACTTTACTCGCTAAGCGCTCCCTTCAATCCATCAACCGCTGTGAGTATACTCGATCCCTTTTTGCTTTATGCACTTTTGGGTGTTACATACGTTACAACTATTCAAATCACATCGAACACACTACTCAATACTATTTGAATGCTAACCGTTAATGCATGTTATACGTGGCTTATGAATTCTTGTTTGTTATGTTTACACATGGAATGCTGTCTACCTGCCTTAGCAACGATAGTACTATAGTTTGGACTCAGCACCCGTTCACATGGGGGTTGTTAAGGACAATAACTTGCATGGATTACGGCGGTAATCATGTATTGCGAACTGCATTTGGCAGTCAACCCGCAATCATTGGTATCGATGGATCTTTGTCGATAACTAACGTGCTTCATTTCACTATGTGTACGTGCTGGTTATGCGTAAATGAATTCGAACTTTATATGCTATTATCAAACTTGTATGCTCACCTTTACATTATATGTATTGACTTTATTTTAACGTATGTGACAGGTGCTTAGGACGCACACTTGGTAGGAAATTGAAGCTAGAATAAAGCTTTAGAGCCCAACAAATAGTTGTCTGTAGTAATTGAATCAAGGGTCTCTAGACGCAGATAAACAATTGCTCTATTTAAATCTGAGTTGTCGGAACAGAATTATTTGCCTAGATTTTATCTGTAATAATTTGTTTACTGTTTGAGACATGGTATGGGACATGTTATTTTAAATTGAATGGTAATGATTATTGTTATGGAAACTTCTAGACAATCTGTTTCGCTCAGTGCCATGCCCCGATGTTTCCGCCATCGGTTGGGG
The DNA here is from genome assembly GCA_030545235.1 of Helianthus tuberosus. NCBI lineage: Eukaryota > Viridiplantae > Streptophyta > Magnoliopsida > Asterales > Asteraceae > Helianthus > Helianthus tuberosus. The sequence continues at coordinate 157 of JARYGA010009883.1, read as the reverse complement.
TGTGACAGATTGGTATCAGAGCCATAACTATAGGGAATTAGGCAAGACACGACCTAGTCCGGGTCGATGTCTTAGATACCTAGTCTATAGTTAGGAACCAACAGACCAACTTGAGTACAACCAGTAGGGATTAAGTACGAGCTTATTTCTCACTACT